>JAEIFU010002074.1:0-51362 GCA_018904235.1 Lordiphosa stackelbergi
CCAACGATCTGCGTATTTGAAATGTTGGTCGAGACCTCTTGGGCTTGCGTAATGACCTGATCCGTTCCAATGCGAGCATTGCAGTCTCCGACTATCATTTTATTTTCGCAACCAGATACCATGCAAAAGTCATAAACTGCCTCGAAATCTTGATCCCATCTGCTACAGTTTATGTAGACCGGCAGAATATATAAGTTCTCCTGTGCCAAGTTTATTTCTATAACGTAGACTTCTGCCTTTTGAATAGTTTTAGACACATTGGCATGGTGGAGTTCTTTTTTAATTCCAGACAAACAGCCTCCGCTGGCACGTCCACGACTTGCAGTTCTGATCGCCGGTATCCACTGGAGCACATAGTTTGAAAATAAGTTTTCGTAGGCCGTTTCATTTTAATCGATAAATGTTTCGAAAAGCAAAAATATGTCGTGTTCGTAAACAAACTTAAAAAATTGGGAGACATTATCTTATTTGCTAAGCCAGCTACATTATATGCTAATATTTTATATCTTCTAATACAATGTTGTGATTGACTTATATCTAAGGATGAGGTGTTACGAAATCTTAGTTTTTTGGTACGCTCTCGATGCTAGCAAGAACTGTTTGATATCTGGTATCAACGCAAAATGATTCTCCATAAATTTGCTTTAGTTTTCTAGTTGCAATTTCGTTGTTACACATTAGTTCTAATGCGTTGTTCCAGTAAAACCAGCTACCGTCGATAATCATCCGATCGTTTCGTACAGAAACTTTTTATACCCGTTACTCGTAGAGTAAAAAGGGTATACTAAAGTCGTGCAAATGTATGTAACAGGCAGAAGGAATCATTTCCGACCATATAAAGTATATATATTCTTGATCAGCATCAACAGCCGAGACGATATAGACTTGTCCGTCTGTCCGTCCGTCCGTCTGTCCGTCTGTCTGTATGAACACCTAGATCTCAGAGATGGTAAGAGATAGACGTTTGACATGTATGGGACAAATGCTTCTTTTATCTGCACGCAGATCAAGTTTGTTTCAAATTTTGGCCACGCCCCCTCCCGCCCCCGCAATTTGGAAAAAACGTTATATCTCCCACAGTTTTAAAGATAGACGATTCGTATATAGATAGTTAGTGATTGCAAAATGAATCGATGTGCCAAAGAAATGATAAAGATCGGATGAACGGTTCTCAAGTTATGAGCAAAAAAGTGAACCAAGCCTCCCCCGCTACGACCCCACCCACCCTAAAAAAATGTTGCATACTTTTCGGATGGTCACACTATGGAACGCAGGAACACTGTTAAACATGTTTTTCTTAAGTAACGGGTATATCGAAGTCGGTTAGAGCCGACTTTAACTTACGCTCTCGTTTTCTCTGGTCTTGGGCAAGAAGATCTCTTCGTAACTTTAAAAGAACCCGCTTGTGCACCCAGCGTTCACCATTTAGATCCCTTTCAACGGAGATTTGGCTTCCAGCAAGAAATTTAGTTCTCCACAGGATTTGTTGCGCAGCTTTCACCGTCGAAAGTTCCACTAAAACAACCATTTTTCCTCCGCTTTCTGAGATTTTTTTGCAGCGTCAATCTCGATCCTTTCTGCTATTTTCAATTTCTGCTTACATAAGTCAAGAACCGCAGCAATCGGGGATCTTTGCACAGTAAGCCCTTTAATTATCAAATTTTGGCGCTTTGTGCAGTCTTTGATGGCTGAAATTCTTTTATTATCGGATATTCTGTCCGCCTTCAATTCTTTCACCTCTTCTTGGAGTTGCTGATTCTCCACCGTTAACTCCTCTACTTTCGATGCCAGGTCGGAGACATTTTCCTATCCATTTTTTTAGCATAATTATTCTATTTTTTTGTTACCCTTTTTTTTTTTTACTACTTTTTTATTATTTTTTGTGTCCCCGATGGATATTTCTTTTTAATATCTTTCTTCCGCGGGGTGTTGTTTTTAAACCCTCCTTTTTCCCGGGGGGGGTTTAATTTTTGGACCCCAGCCCAATAAAAAAACCTTTATAACTTACTGGGAACCAGCAAGTAGATGCAGTCGTTTCGGACGAGCTATTGGCGGCATGGTTATGGGTGTCAGCAGAAAGTTGGCAGAGAACGGTATAAGGCACAGTCATGAAACACTTTGCGGAGTTCAGCATATTAAGATCCAGACGTCACACAGCACATACACATTTATACCATTATACCTCAGACCGGCTACTTGGGCAGCAAACCTCGATCAGATAAGGGAGTTATTTGAACAAGAATTAGAAAATGCAATAGTGATTGGCGATATTAATGCGCGCATTGGTGGCGAGCAACAATATTTAAACGAAGTCATGCTAGAAACGTTTATAAATGGTGTGGATACAAGGCATTCTAAAGATGCAACTGTAAATGCAAATGGAAGGAAATTTCTGGACTTTGCAGATGACAGAGGACTGACAATTTTAAATGGCAGAACAAAAGGCGACTTAGATGGAGATTTTACCTTCATAAACAGAAACGGGAGTTCAGTTATAGATGTATGTGCAGTTGACGGAGCGATACTAGAGCGTGTGATTAGCTTTGAGGTGGAGAGCAAAATCTGGTCGGACCATATGCCTATCCTGCTGAAATTTATTTTATTGGGTTCGACAACATCTGGCCAGAAGCCAAACTTATTGCCAAAACTGCGGTGGAACGACAAAAAAGCAGAAGAGTACAAGAAAAATGTCCAGAAACATGTAAATGTGCTGCAAGCTGAAAAGCAAGAGTTGTCCATTGAGGACATTGTAACTGCAATTAAAAAAGCGGCGCCGTGCAACAAGGGTTGTTATTCAGCCAATTTTAATAAGAAATGGTTCAACGCCAAATGCTATAAGAAGAGGCAGAATGTGTTTTCGGCATTGCACAATTTTAGAAGAACAAACACTGCAGACGACAAATGGATTTACACCAAGGCGCAACAGGAATATAAAGCGTTATGCGAAAGTAGCAAAATAGAGTATGATCGAAACCTTGAAGCGCGCATTACGTCAATAAGGGATAGCAAAGACTGGTGGAGGATAGTCAGAGAAATTAGAGGAGTCAGTCCGAAAATAAGTTCTGAAATAGCTGCGTGGAATTTTAGAAATCACTTCAATAATCTTCTTAACCCTCAACAAAACGCCATGGAGTTTCAATATGCACCGATGTATATCGCAGATCCAGACTTAGATGCAATGCTAACAATGGAGGAACTATTGGCAGCACTAAACAAAGCCAAGTCCAATAAAGCTCCTGGAGAAGACAGAGTTCCCTATGAGTTTTACAAAAATGCCCCCAATGATATGCTTAAACAAATAGTCACTATTTACAATAGAGACTTTGATAACAACTGTTTGGAAAAATATTTTGTCAACAGTATTATATTTCCAATACATAAAAAAGGAGATATCAATGACCCGATGAACTACCGAGGTATATCCTTTATGAACTGCGCTGCGAAGCTACTAATGAGTATATTGTCGACGAGACTAACAACGTGGGTGGAAAAGCACGATAAATTAAACGAGTTTCAAGCAGGATTTCGGCGTGGGTACTCAACGGTTGACAACATATTCAACTTAGCCTCTATAGTCCGCATTAAATTTGAAGAAAAATTAAAAGTGTATGCATATTTTGTAGATTTTAAGGCTGCCTTTGACCGAGTACCCCGCAAACATCTCATATACAAGCTCCAAAGACTAGGTGTATCAACAAAAATGATACAGTTTATCGAAAAAGTATACTCACAAACGTATTGCGCTGTTTGGACTGGGTGCGAGCTTTCTGAGAAGTTCGAAACAATTAACGGAGTAAAGCAAGGATGCCTTATGTCACCGCTGCTGTTTGCGCTGTACTTAGATGATCTGCACGAACACTTAGGAGGTGGCCTGTATATCGACAACACAAACATTAGGGTATTAATGTACGCAGATGACATTGTGATGGTAGCGGACAATCCCTTAACCCTCCAGCAAATGATCCATAACCTCGAGACATACTGCATATTGTGGGGCATGGAAGTCAATAAGGCAAAATCCGAGATTATGGTGTTCAGAAAGGGCGGCCGACTGGCAGCATCGGAGAACTGGACGTTTCAGGAGGAACAGGTCAAGGTGGTACCGGAGTACAAATACCTTGGGGTTATCCTGACACCTACAATGAGCTTCAAGAAGCATGTGGTAGCCAGGACAAAAGAAGCAAAGGCGAGTATAAACTCGGTGTGGGCGAATTTCATCAACAAAGGTACAGTGAACCTGGCATCTAAATGGAAAATCTTCAACTCAGTGAGCAGAACAGTACAGTGCTATGGAGCTCAAGTCTGGGGTGGAGAAATAAAGGAAGAGGCAGACCAATTGCAGCGATATTTTTTAAAGAGAATACTCAAGCTACCAGAAAGCACACCGAACTACATATTGGGAATAGACGCAGGATTAGAAGATGGACACATCTATAGTCTAACACTTCATCTCAAATACCTGTCAAGAATATTATTTGAGTATGAAGATTCTAGACTCCCGCATATCCTCGCTGAGAAAATGATGCGAAATAACTCTGGGTGGTTTGCGAGGCTTAGAGAAATGTTCGCGTATCATGGCATATCACTCGGAGACAACCACTCGCATCCAGATTGGATTGACCATAATGTTCGGTTCCTAAACGCATCAAAAGCAGACAACCGCATGCAACACATGAACAAGGCGTCAGTAAGTGCAACCAGAATTTATAAAGACCTTAATTATGCAATAGGACCCACATACTGCAACGAGTACTTCAAGCAAAGCGAGATAACTTGGATAATGAAGGCCAGAGGAGATCTCTTATGGTTAAACAGCTGCCCAAGAAGAATTGTAAATGGAGGTATTTGCTCACTATGCAATATGAATGAGCAGGAGGACATGCATCATTTTGTGGGCCGATGTCCAATACTGCGGGAATTTCGTTGGCGATATTTTGAAACTTGTGCGTTTACTGAAGAAGAGGTGCTTATGGCCCTGAATGGGGGGATGGGATGGAATAACCTGGCGAAATACATAGAGATGGCTTCATATTATAGAAGAAATGTTATAAATGAAAATTTTTAAATATTTATAAAAAAAAGAGAGTATAGGCTTAAATATGTAAATGTTTTTTTATTATGTTATACAATAGAAGTAAGGCTGACGGTTTTAAACCAAGCTTTAAATGTTTGTTTATTATTAGTTAATCAATGTAAAGCTGTAAGCTATGAAAATTAACAAATTGAAAATAAACATCTATCTATCTATCTATGAGTGTGCTGTGACTAGCGTTGCGTACGAGAAGAGTCCCACCCACGTAGCACTTGGGCGTTTGCAAGTTACAGGCCATTAAAGCTTGGTACGGAGATACTTGCGAAAAGTGGGCGAAATCTCTGCATATTATTTCGTCGATAGCAAGTGCGAAATAAGGCGCTCATCTCTAGTTGCTTTGTTTTCAAATTTAACTTGGCGGGAAAATTTAAACTAATTAACAGCGAATAGTTATGGTAGCTTTTAATGATGGAATATTTGCTACAATAGCTTTATGTGATTTGTAAGAAACGGTAGTGAAGGGTTCTAGGTGTTCAGGGTCCTTACTTGCAGTAAAGATCCAAGTGGAGCCAGATGTAAAACGTAAATAAATCGCAAATAAATAAATCGTTTGTAGGTTCATCGTGACCTTTAATTGTAATTTTTTATTAATTTGCTCCAATAGGCAATTGGTGCTCCTTGGACAAGACTAGGGAAAGGGCAGAATCGACTGTTTTGGCCATGGAATCTTGATGTTATGTATTTATAATGCAACAGCATAGATTAGAAGATGTTGACACGACTTGCGGCGACAAAGAAGTCCCCAGTCTGACCATTGAAAAGTTCTGCGACTCATCCGTTCGACATACGGAATCGCCGTCGTCCACAATTAATTCCTCTTGTGCTTGGCCAAGATCCTCATCATGAGCCCTCTCGAATGAGGAGCTAATGTTCTTGAAAAGAGAATCAGCACTTATTTGTTTATATGCATGGCATACGCACACATTCCTTGTGCCGACAAGTTGGTCAAAAACGACATGAGTGGAGCTAACTGCCACTTTACATCGCTGCCTCCTTGAGTTGCGATGGATACTACACCACCGCTTTCACTCTTACACACACTTTCACTTAGGACACCGCCAGCGAACGGTGTCGCTGTCCTTTAACGAAGCCCAAGCCGCGTTGCAATGATCTGCTAGCAAAAACAATCAATTCTGAATAGCATAATTAAACTCAATAAATATCTATACTCTCCCAGATAATTTTTGTCAACCCGCTATCACAATGCTTTTCATGAATGAGCTAGGGCCACCTTCTCCTCCAACGAAAAGTTGTTCAGCCTTTTTAATGTTTTTGTATAGTTGTCCTACTCATTTTAAAACTCCGCGCCAAAACACTTGTATGTACAAATATGGTGCCTAACGCCATGAGTACGAAAAATATGTTTTACATATATTTCACACCTACGAAATCATCTCTCATCGCGTGACTATCGCGTGACACATTGACGTCGGGTGGCAACGCTCTGTTATCGATATGACAATTTCGCGCGTGAACTCCATACCAACTCACGAAACAGCAACCTGCGAAATCCGTGCGAAATCATTTTTTTGATATGGACTTTTTCATTTCGCGGGCATTTGGCGGGTATCTCCATACCAAGCTTAACTAATTAAATATTAAAATAAAGTTATAAATTATTTATTTATTTCTTAGAGTCGATATGGTTGCTTTTAGAGAATGTTTTCTTGTGTAGAGGCAATCATTTCAGATGTAAGTCCAACTTCGCCTGGGCTGGCAAAGCAAGATACTCCTTTTCGGCTTGCAATCCCACGGGACAAGGCCATGTTCTGGAGTAATGCTCCCAATTTGATGATTCTCCGCCAGATGGCCCAATTTAGTTTTGCTTCTTTCTACAATGGATTAATTAATCGGAGGTGTCTCAGGAATCTCTTCCAACCATTTCCAACCCAAAACCAATTCTCGGTGTCACAGAAATCTCTTTCGGTTGGTCTCTCGTGTTTTGTTAGGAGATTTAGCAAAATTCACCACCCAAACAATATTGACAAGCAAAACTAATTTTGGAACTGTAAACAAAAATATTTTTCTGGATAGGTTGCATAAAATGAATAAATTATTTAATAAGTTTAAACATTGAAATTTGCGTTTTAATAATTATTAAGAAAAACAACCAAAGTCTTTTATGTTTATCTAAACCAACCACATCAGTGGCGCCTTTTAGCGATTGTGGATCCATCTGGTTGACAGCCAGCGCATTAAGGGCTGGCCAGTTATTTCTCATGTTTGGCGCCAACAAATATTTAAATTTTTAGTTTTATTTATGAAGAATATGAACTATATTTGATCTATAATTTAAAAATGCATCATAAAACATTTATCACAATCAAAAAATTTCAGTTTAACATTAAATTAATCCAGAACTAAAATTAGGGAAATTTTTTTGCTAGAGATGCAGCCCTGTTTTTAGCGATGGAACTTTAATTGGAACAGTTTCTGTTCTAACTAGATTTTCAAATAAGAAAATGAAATCTCTCGAAGTTCTGGGACACCGACGGATTTTTCGAGCGATTTGCAAACCAACCGAGGTCAAAATCTCTAGAGATTTCTGTGACACCCCCGAATAACACATTGAACAATTCGTTTGAAATTGTATCTGTACCTGTACTTTTTGATTAGGTTGGCCTCACGAAGCCCGTTGATGTTCTCCTCCCATAAGTCCAGAAGGAACAACGTCGCGTCTAGGGTCCAATCCATTTTGTTTAATTCTGTAAAGGGAACGCCTTTATAATATAAATAAATCAACAAAATAAAAACATCTTACCTTTCATTTCTTTACCGCCATTTGTCGGGACAGCTGATTTTGTTGTCAAAAGTCTTATCGATATCAATATCTATCGATATTCGTCGTATAAATATGAAAAAATGAGTTGGCAGAACCCCAGCGTCCAAAATGGACTCGACTTTTCCCCCCCCCCCCCCCCCCCCCCCCCCCAAAAAAATAATTTTTTTTTTTTTGGGGTGGGGGGCCCCTTTTTATATAAAGGGACCCCAAACCCCCCCTGGTTTGGGAAGAAACGACACTATTACTGGACCGCCATAAGGAAGCCCGGGTGAAATTCGCCAGAGATAACATGACAACTGAATGGACAAAAGTAAAAAGTTTTTATAGAGCAATGCAAATACTTATTCATCTTTCCAGATAATTTTCTCGGATGAGAAAAAGTATAATTTGGATTTTCCTGATGGGTTTTCGCACTATTGCACACTGGTCCAAATGTCAAAAATTTTGGCAGAAATTAAAAAAATGTAGTTACAGACTTGAAAATTGGTACACTTTATGGTCATAGCATATGTGAAGCCTGAGAAAAAATTTTGACCGATCGGACCACGCCCTTTCTGCCGCCCCATATATGCCAATGTCTTTGAATACAATAAATTCTAATAAAAACCTTCCATAAATCTTAAATGTAAATATAATTTTTGTAATAAACAATCTGGTAAAACACCCCAGCCCCCTCAGGCCCCTCTGCACCCGCCCCGACCGCCCAAACACATTTACTTTCTTTTTTTAATGCGGCTTTTTTTTGTAGCCACTGCTGCTACATGGATAAGAAGATTTTAATTCTCACCATGATCTGCTGAAACCGTGGCAGCTAATCTACGCTTTAAGCGAGAGCTCCCTTCATTGCATAATCGTGGGCGTCCTACATTTTCAAAGAATTCTTAAGCAAGTCACCTGGTTGAAATTGTATTTGCAATCGAGATGCAAGCCAACTTTGATGCTGCATTATAAATCTTGAGACCATCCGATAGCATATGCTTTAATAAACATTAACATAGTAAAAAAAAATTGTTGTTTTCTTTTTTATCGACTGTTTTTTGTGTGTTTCCTGCTACTTTTCTGCAGCAGAAAATTAGTTAAGGTTTCGCTTTGGCGACCATTTGCAAGCCAAAACTTAAGCATTTCGCCCAGACTCAAAAAAATGTTGTCTGAACAAAGTCAATTTTTTTCAAATGGGGCAAAAAGGGGCAAAAAAGATTAATATCCTCGTATTATGTACATATTGAAGAATAATAAAGTTCCGACAATCCACGACAATCCAACATACTTTTATTCCACGGAACAAAACAAGTTTAAGGTTAGAATTGCTAAAAACATCACTTTACAAAAACACATATAAACAAATACAAATCGCGTAAAACATGGAATGCATGTATATATACTGATTTGAAATATGCTTTTATGTGCAAGGCAAACATAGTCAAAGTTTGTGTAAACAAACAGCTGATTTCCAGGGCTGCCTAAATTCGCTGTGCTTCAATTTTAATTGTACCAATATGATTTTTAACTTTACTAGATAATACTCTATTGGAAAATAATATTGTTTTTGAAATACCGTAGGTTAAAGTCGTTCTAAATATGAAAAATGTTTAACAGTCCGCGTTCCCTTAGTCCAATCCAAAAAGTATGCAACATTTTTTAGGGTGGTAGTGGGGAGGGCTTTGTTCACTTTTTTGCTTATAACTTGAGAACCGTTCATCCGATCTTTATCATTTTTTCGGCAAATCGATTTATTTTGCTAATAACTAACTATCTATAGAAGGTATAAATCGTCTATCTTTAAAACTGTAGAAGATATATCGTTTTCTCCAAATTGCGGTGGCGGGAGGGGGCGTGGCCAAAATTTGAAACAAACTTGATCTGCGTGCAGATAAAAGAAGCATTTGTCCCATACATCTCTTACCATCTCTGAGATCTAGGTGTTCATACAGACAGACGGACGGACGGACGGACGGACGGACGGACGGACAGACGGACAAGGCTAAATCGACTCGGCTGTTGATGCTGATCAAGAATATATATACTTTATATGGTCGGAAATGATTCCTTCTGCCTGTTACATACATTTGCACGACTTTAGTATACCCTTTTTACTCTACGAGTAACGGGTATAAAAATTGAGTATAAAAAGAGTATAAAAAAAAATTGAATTTCTGCCAAAATTTTGGGCATTTGGACCAGTGTGTATTGGAGGGATTTGAGGAAGTAAACCCCTGTACTTTTGTAAGAAAAATTTTGGAGGAGGATCATTGATGATTTGGGCTGTGTTCTGCGAGTGTGGATGTTTGGAGCTGGCATTTCCAAGCACTCATATGAACTCCAGAGAGTACGTAAACATTTTGCAAACGAATTTATGGCCCTCTCTTCGCGGTAGAAGGCGTTAAAATGTCATTTTCTAGAAGGACAACGCAATAATGCACTCAACACAAGGCACTTATGTTCGGTTTTTGGAGTAGCCCGCGTGCTCCCCGGACCTAAATCCGATGGAAAACCTTGAGGCGTTGCTTGTCCGAAGGGTTTATGCTCAAAACCATAAGTACAATAGTACTAAAGAGCTCAACTTGACAATAATTAAGGTATGGAAAAAACTGTCCCTTAGTGATTTAAAACGAGAAAGGCAAAGCTAACTCCGTCTGTACCGAAGTTTTGATACACTTGAAATAGCTTGTCTCAACGGTTAGCGACTTCGACCAAACTTCGCAGATCAGCTTAAAAACATTATATTTTACCCATGACCGTGTTTGAGAGCAGTAATATTGAGAACAAACCAGTTTTTCTCACTAAAACCCATTTTTCGAACGAACATTTGTATGGCAGCTACAAGAAGTATTCATCCGATCCGGTCGGTTTTGACATATTAGCAGCGTGCAGTAAAAAGAAGACTCTGTGCAAAGTTTCAGCTCGATAGCTCCAAAACTGAGGGACTAGTTTGCGTAGAAACAGACAGACGGACAGACGGACGGACAAAGCTTATTCGACTCAGCTCGTCATGCTGATCAAGAATATATATACTTTATGTGGTCGGAGATGATTCCTTCTATGCGTTGCAAACTTCTGGGCAAAATTATAATACACTTTTCAAGTGTATAAAAACCTCAAAGAGAGTATGCCAAATAGGATCTATGAGTTAAATAGTGCTAAAGGAGGTTACACTCATTGTTAAAGTGAATAAAAATTAAATTAATTATTTAACATTTTTCTATAGCTTATTTAATTTTGTGAAGTGCGGCTGTAGTTATGCACGAGGCGCAAATCGAAAATGAAACATTGCGGTTCATTTTTTCACTGAGAGTGCCGGTGTTTGTCACTTATTTTCTCTCATTTTTAACGTTCTTTCAAACAGCAATCGCAAAGTTTTTCCAGCTCTACTGTTCCAATGCGTACACTGAAAAATCAAGGTGCGGCTATAGTTTTGCACCAGAGTTTATTAAGTTTGTGCAAAAGTATGTAACGGGGAGAAGGAATCATTTCCGACCCTATAAAGTATATATATTTTTGATCAGCGTCAACTGCCGGGTCGAGTCGATCTGTATGAACAAACAGATCTCAGAGATGGTAAGAGATAGAGGTTTGACATGTATGGGACAAATGCTTCTTATACTTGCAGGCAGATCAAGCTTATTTTCAATTTTTGCCACGCCCCCTCCCGCCCCCCGCAATTTTGAAAAAACGTCATATCTCCCACAGTTTTGTAGATAGATGATTTGTACCTTCTAGAGATAGTTAGTCATTAGTAAAATGTATCTATTTGCCGAAGAAATTATAAAGATCGGATGAACTGTTCTCAAGTTATAATCAAATAAGTGAATTACCCCCCGCCACCCCCTCCCACCCTCACACAACCACACAACCTTAGAGAGAGAGAGATAAAGAGAGAGAGAGAGAGAAACGTAGAGATGAGCGCAGCAGCAGCACCGCATTCAGCTACTACTCTAGGTACAGAGTATAAAAACTTACAACGTTCTTTATATTTAAATCACAATAAAATTAAAACAAACACGATGCGCGCGGAGCCATTTTTTCTAAGAGAAAGGTCACACTAAAACAAAATCAAATCACTTTAAGGAATACCACTATTATATTAGACTCTTCTCGTCGCTATCAGAATTGGCAAAGTTATATTAAATCAGATGGTCCATTCGCGAGTTATTTCAATTTAAGTGATCAAAAAGATCAACAAACGGTTTTTGGGCCATAACTTCATATTTTGGGGGTCCCCGAGGAAAACCAAGTATGAGGAAGTGCTATACACGACCTGCTATAAAGCGTACGCTCTGCCAATACCCAGGTTATTACAATTTTTGGAAATTTGTAGCAATTTATAAAAATAGCACACAAAATATGTAATATAAGGTGTTGTTATTAGTTAGTTCGCGGGCTTATTTAACAGCGCAAAACTAAGCTCAAGCTTTCTGTGAACGCTTATCGAATGGAGAAAGTGTGTGATCGTGTAAATAGCAGCGGCTTAGCAGATTCTGAAACGGGTCTGCGAAATATCAACTTATTCGCGAAAAGTTTTTTGCGACCCGTGGAAACCGTCTGCGAGTCTGTGACGTTTGACATTTGACAATGAGTCTAGGATGATGAATTTGAATTTTTTATTATTTCTAATTGTTCGCTTTAATTTTAATTTAATTTAAAGAACCGATTAAAACACAGAACCGGAACCTTTACTTAAAATTTTTTGTATACCGGTATCCGAGAACCAATATATTTAGAACCGAAAAGATGTTCCGATTCTGAGTGTAACCACTAGACTGCGAAACGAGCAATTCGATTAAGCTTCAAATAAAAGATTCAGGCTTAAGCACGGTACGGAGTACTCCAAACTGTTTGGGCGCACAAAAAAGTCAATTATTGCGCGTGTGGAACCTAAAAACATATTAGTGTGCTGAGATAGCCCAAAAATGCCAAAAACGTCAAAAAAATGCCAAATTTGGGATTCTTAATTTAATTTAGCACGGTTGTTTATAAAAATTAATTAGAATTTTAAATCATCAATATAAAAATGCAGATTTTGAAATACGGATAGTTAAGGATGTAGCCAGGGGGCACCTCTCCCGCACAAATCGTGTTGGAAGAGAGATGAGGATGCCAGAAGCAACCATCAATGTCTCAGCTGCCTTATTTTCGGCAAGGGGGAAATATGGGAAGATTTTTATATAGTGCGAAGACAGATTGTAAGATCTAATGTACTTCACGCAGAATGGGTGACACGTCTACTTAACACATATACAATTTCACTCAACACACAAATTCATCACAACACAAAATTAACACAACCAATTTCAACACATGCGTATTCAACACAATACAATTTCAGCATAAATCAATTTTATCACATTCAAATTAAACACATGTCAATACAACACGTCAAAAAAACAACGATTCAGTTCAATCTTAACATTCGTCAATTTAGTACAAGAACAAATTCATCACAAGACATTTTTGACTAAATTACTTATCACAATTCCAATATTAAAATATCTCTGCTCTACAAGTTGGCAATTTGCTTATTTGCATTTAACGGGCCGAAATCAGTTTAGTCTCAGATGTCGATGGGACCCGCCACGGACCAACAACAGCGTTAAAGGCTAGCACAACGCCTTCAATGGAAAAATTCAGGTCTATCATGCAACAATTGAAAAATTCATTGAGACGCTCAAAAAGGAACAAACATTAGTAAATGCATTTCTAGACCAGCATTCAGTAGACCTTGAGATTGCAAAAAAAATCGAAAGAAATATTGTCACTACGATGAAAGGCTGAAAAAATATTGTGTGTAGTTTTAAGCCCAATTCCGATATAATCAATAACTTAAAATGCATTGCAAAAGGTTAAAAATTAAAATGTAATTATATAATATACACGGATGCATTTGTCTTGTGATTTTGTTGATTATTAAGATTACATAGGAAAGATTGAAAGAAATCGCGCGATTTTGCAAAAAAAAAATTTTGTTTGCAGCGCGCTTTAATACACTTCAAAAAACCACTGCATGCATTCATTTTCCCACAGCAACAGTGTGGAAGCCTTACGTGAAAAAACCCAAGTCTTTTATTCATCAATGGAAAAATTCATTGAGTCGGTCAAAAAGGAACAAACATTGGTAGAAAATAATAATAATATAATAATAAATATTATAATCAATGACTTAACATGCGTTGCAAAAAAGAATGCTAAAATATACTATACTAAACCCAATTTCTACTATACCTATTTTATATTTTAATAGATTTTCGAGCTCAGCATTCCAAACTATACTAAAAAACTATTTTAGTAGAAATGGGTCATATAATTTATTAATTTTCTAAACAAGCGATTTTAAAAATGCAGGGCCACACAAGCGAATATAGCGCTCTTATTGCGCCATCTTATACTTTACCAGTAGTTTTTCTGATTTTTAGATAAATGGGTATTAAATTTGAAATTTCATGATAAAATTACGTGTCAAGGAATTAAGGGTCCACGATAAAAATTCACGGATTGTAGTAAACATTTTCACTTTAATTCTTGCAAATAGCTTACAATTTTATTTTACATCAATGAATTCCCGTCTTAGAGGTCATAGGATCACTGTAATTTGTTTTTTTTTTTTTTTTGGTTTAATGATACTTTTGGCAATATTTGGTACATAGAACTTAATCTATTTACAAATAGTTAACAAGAAGGACTAATTTAATACAGGGCTTAAACAGTACGGCAAACCCCATGGGATAACAATTAGCACGCAGCACAGGTCCTGGGGGCTAAGCTGTCTTCCTGCTGGGGAACCAGCAGCGTGCAATATAGGTAGCGATTGGTCCCAAGGGGACACTTAAGTCAAGTTGATGAGGCGTCCCGAGGGACGCCTTCCGTGTAACCAGAGGTCAGAGGGGTGTCGTCGGTTAAGTCGTCTTCGGAGCCTGTTTGTGGCCAATTCAGAGGCAAGTCTGTTTGTGTGGGCCACCAGTCGATCATGATACCTGCTGGTGTGCATATTGACATGGGCGCACAGTGGTAAAACATCCAGATCGCGATATAGTGTTGTATGTCTGACATACCATGGAGCGTCCGCGATGCGCTGAAGAACTCGGCTTATAGAAGACTGAAGAACTGTAATTCAGTTGTTTGTGGAATTGACGAATGATTAAATTAGCTTTGGCTAAAGTTGCTTGTGGTAAACTTGTATTGTGTTACAATTGCAGTGTGTTAAAATTCCTAGTGTTGAATTTGTGTTATGTTGAACTGACGCGTGTTGAATTGACTAGTGTTGAAATTGTTTTGTGTTAAAATGACGTGTGTTTAATCGACGTGTTAAAATTGTTTTGTGTTAAATAGACATGGAACCCGCAGAATGGCATGTTCAATAGATACGTTAAAGTCACGGTACCCTGTACGCACTGAAAAGTGCGTACGAATCAATGAGCCTGGCTGGTGGCCGACTAGCGCCCCCAGGAGACCGGAGTCTCCCAGATAGCCATTTGAAAAGCAAACTTTCGGACATGACAATTCCATGTGATATAGAAGTCCACGTCCAGACTCAATTTAAAACTCAGCAAGCCCCAGGCTTGGTTCAGAGGATAAGGACTGGGGTCGGCATAGTTGTCGCGCCCGTTATGACGAGGGACGCCATCATGCCCCTTTCGGGACGAAGGTTCCCACAACAGTTGAAGACAAATCTTCCATATGAGCGCCAACAGTTTTATTTGCCTCTTTGAGTTGACGCCAAAAGGAAACATCCTCTCCAGCCGCAATACAATCTGGTGTCGTGCAAGACCAATCAAAAATGTAATAAATTTTTTATATAAAAATTAAAAAAAACATTTACTGTTGTTGCTTTTATCCCGGACCTAATTGTTGCAGATCTTTGTCGACTGCCGATAAAGGCTCTCCATGTTAACTGCAGCAAAATTATATTTATTGGTGAGGTTCCAAATACTTATCTTTGCCTCTACGGTATTAATCAGCGCAATTTGACCCTTCTTTTCTGACATTATGTTTGCTTCTGAGCGTCAAAATAAATAAATTTAATTACTTTGGGCGCCCAAAAAAAGGCTCGAACAGCTGGAAATACAATCCACAAATTCAGTGTTCGACGTTCGAGTTCGATGTTCGTGTGGATTGACGTTTCGTGTCTCTGCGTACACACCGTAAAACGTTTGACGTCAAACGTTTTGCGTGTGGTTTTACAAACTTTTTTTTTATATGGAGTTTTTCGTTTGCGAGCGCTTTTTTGAGTACTCCGTACCGTGCTTTAGCAAAGAACAAATTCAGTGAAATAGAAAAACGCAAAATAATGCATTCCTATGAGGCATTTCTTAGACCCTCGTTATAACCTCTGTAACTCTAACTGCCTCCACAGATATATACTCAAGAATTTTATCCACTTCTGTTCAATGGCAACTCTGGGCGTTTTTTTTGTTTTTTTTTTTTAAATCTTTGTGAGTGAAGCCCTGCATGAGCTTGAAAATTCAATCTCGACTTCAGGATATTCTACACAATTCAATCCTATAAGGATTGACCCATGCCTTTCGAACTTGAATCATTCCAAATGTGCTTACTTCAATCCCTTTCGAGATTACATGTCAATAAATTGGAGAGCGATAGCAAAGAAATATAAGTAGCCTTTTAGACATTCAGCAACAACAGATGGGGTTGGTGGTGTGCGATGAAATGCCATTCCATTCGTGTTCAGTGCGCGTGGTTGTGAGTTCGAATCCCAGTTGAGTACAACAATTTGTATATTGATTTGTTTTTTTCAGAAGTCTTAAATAAACCAAGTTGAAAGTTGATAAGGATGTCCTATGGCATATGGGCCTGGCGGAGGAAAGAAAGAAGAGTTGTCTTTCCTCAAATTAAAAAGTCAAACATGCCAAAAATGATACAGATTTGAGATTAAATAATTTTTTTTTCTAAAATTTCAGTAAAATTCAATCCCTTAAAGGATTACTCCGGGATAATTGTAATCTTTTTTGGGATCAAAAAAGGCGTATCAACTCAATCCTATTTCTGATCGGTTCAAGCATATCCGGGATTACGTTGTTTTCATTACCGCTTAGGAATGATTTGATCCCATATGGATTGATTTTTTTTGAGTGTATGAATTTGTATGATGAGAATGAGAACAATACAAATAGTTTAGCATTTTCACAAAACACTTTATAATATTTTTGTTGTTATTGTTGCCTCGTGCTGTTGTATATTAACATTAAATGAGATTAAGCTTAATTTTTTCCTCTCAATTAAAGATAAAAAAAGTTAACGTTTGAGTAGTATGTGAGTTGACCCCCCCTACGGATAATACAATCACGACTTGGCTTATTACAATTTTGGGTCGATTAGTTAGATTAAGGTTGATGTTCTTAGTTTTTTACAACAACTCTGCTTTTCCAAGTATTTTCGTAATATTTTAAAGCTAATTGCTAATTTTGCATTGCTGATATTCGCCAGTAACTCAATACCTAGCTAAAGTAAACCGAACCGAACCAATTTATTTTTCGGTTTTTGGTTCGGTTCAACATTTTTCAAAACACACCGCGGTTCGGATCACGAGCACAAAAAACGGTTCGGTTCGGTTTAAAACCGGTTCGGTTCAGAACCGGTTTGCATCCCTGACATAAACCCACAGGCAAGATCCCGATTGCAACTGCACACCCAAAAAAAGTTGTCATCGAAGTGACACAATTTAGACATCAATTTGAAACAATTGAGAATCGAATTCTCTTTAATACTCCAAGTATCAAATTGATATCTTCGAAAGTATTAACATGATATTTCGAGGATTTCAAATTGATACTAACGTGTATCAGCTTGACACTTTATTGTATTAATTTTTAAGTATCAATTTGACACTAGGTCTTATTAATTTGATAACTCAACTATCAAACTGTTTGTTTCATTTTGATACTATCATTTATTAATTAATTATTTTTTCTTATCTTTGTAGTGTAAATTGAGATCATTATAATCTGCCATTAAAATTAAAACAACACATTTTATAAAAATTTTTTTTTATTTTAAACTCTATCAGAATGTAATTTATTTACACTATTAAATTGAATTCGTCAAGTGTGGACACCCCTCCAAGTGGAAACATTTGTCTATCACTGTATGCCTCGTGTCCAGACGAATGTTGTTTAACCAGAAGTCACCATATTGGTATTCCTCTTGCTCATATATTTTTAAAAAACGACATGAATACTCAGCTGCTTATACATACCTTGCAAATATGCACCATTTGAAATCCATTTATTTTTCTTCATCACGTCGTCTGGGAAAGGGTCCTCCATAGCCTTTACTTTTAACTAAGTACACATTTGTTTCCACAAAAACTAAAATCACTAAATGTGACATGTCAAGCATCGCCAGCTGCGACTTTCGGCATGTTTCGTTTTACAATTCATACATTCTTCGAATTTTCGAAATAAAAAAAATGGTTTAGTTTCAAATTAATACTTCTGTGCATCAAATAAATATTCGAAGTTTCAATCTAATTCTTTATGGGTTTGCATTGATACAAAAAAAATGATACTAGTTTCAGTTTCGATTTAAGACAACGTGTATCAGAGTGATATTGATACAATTTTTTTTTGGTGTATATATTGGGTTGCCCAAAAAGTAATTGCGGATTTTTCAAAAGAAAGTAAATGCATTTTTAATCAAACTTAGAATGAACTTTAATCAAATATATAATTTCCATTTTGTTCGATAACCTTTTGCCATCTTCCCGGCAAATTTTGTATTCCACGCTCATAGAACTTCTGGCCTTTATCTGCAAAAAACTGAACCAAGTGCGATTTTATAGCCTCATCATTGCCGAAAGTTTTACCATTTAAGGAGTTCTGCAAAGATCGAAATAAATGGTAGTCTGATGGTGCAAGGTCAGGGCTATATGGTGGATGCATCAAAACTTCCCAGCCAAGCTGTCCCAGTTTTTGCCGGGTCATCAAAGATGTGTGTGGTCTGGCGTTGTCATGATGGAAAATGACACCTTTACGATTGATCAATTCTGGCCGTTTCTCGTTGATGGCTGCATTCAATTTGTCCAGTTGTTGACAGTAAACATCCGAATTAATCGTTTGGTTCCTTGGAAGCAGCTCAAAATATACCACACCCTTCCAATCCCACCAAACAGACAGCATAACCTTCTTTTGGTGGATATCAGCCTTTGAAGTGGTTTGAGCTGGTTCACCATGCTTGGACCATGATCGTTTTCGATTAACGTTATTGTAAACAATCCATTTTTCATCTCCAGTTATGATTCGCTTTAAAAATGGATCGAATTCATTGCGTTTAAGATGCATATCACAAACGTTGATTCGGTTTGTTAAATGAATTTCTTTCAATTCATGTGGTACCCAAATATCAAGCTTTTTCACCAGTCCAAGACTTTGTATGTGATAATGAACGGTTGATTTTGGTATATTTAACTTCTCTCCTATCTCACGCTCAGTTACATGACGATCCAATTCGATTAATGCTTTGATTTGGTCATCATCAACTTCATTTGGCCGACCTGAACGTGGCTCATCTTTAAGTGAAAAATCTCCAGAACGGAATTTGCGAAACCAATTTTGACACTGTCTTTCTTTTAAGGCTTTATCACCATACACATCACGTAACTTTTTAGCAACTCTCTCTGCGCTTTTTCCTTTACGGAAATAATAAAGTAAAATATGACGAAAATGCTCTTTTGTGGACTCCATATTAAAAAGGGCGCCAATCAAACAAATGTAAACAAAATTACGCGCACTTTTTTTTCTAAAGCAAGCTAATAGTGACAGCTAATAACTGACAAAAGAAAGAATGCAATTACAGAGTCACAAGCAGTTAAAAAAATTATAAACGCCGACTATATGAAAAATCCGCAATTACTTTTTGGGCAACCCAATATATTCTTAATCAGCATCAACAGCCGAGTCGATTTAGCCATGTCCGTCTGTCCGTCTGTCTGTCTGTATAAACGCGTCGAGCTCAGAGACTGTAACAGATAGAGCCACACTTTTTAACATTTATACTGTACCCACATCGTGTTTGTTTCAGATTTGGAAAACTCCTCCTTCTCCATCTTTTAACAGCGAAAAACTGTCTTTCTCTCTGTGTAAACGCGTGAATCTCACAGACTATAAGAGGTGGAGCCACAAATTTTTGCATATATGTAGGTGTATACTGTAGCCACATCGAGTTGGTCTCAGATTTGGAAAATTCCACCTCCTCCATCTTTTAGCAGCAAAAAACTGTCTCTCTCTCTGTATGAACGCGTTGATCTCAGAGACTATAAGAGGTAGAGCCACAAATTTTTGCATGTATGTAGGTGTATACTGTACCCAGATCAAGTTTGCTCCAGATTTGGCAAATTCCTCCTCCTCCTCCTTTTTCTAACCGCGAAAAGCTGTCAGAGCTACAATTTATTGAAATAAATTAAATAAAAGCAGTTCAAACCTATAGGAACCACATTACTTGAAACAGGGTAATTTGCAGTCGGGCCACTCGACCGCAACACTCTTACTTGTTTAAAAGTGGAAAATAAATACTAAATCGCTGCCATCCATACCTATGGATACATTAGCTTAGATAAGCTGTTGATTATTTTGGGCAAGGTAAGTGCAACATTAAAGAAAAACTTTAATTTGGCAACCTAACCCAAAAAAATCACATTTTTCCAGACCCACTTATACCCAAGCCACAAGCATCCAACGATAATAAGTTTGTCTTTTAATTCAACTTGCCCAGCAACGGCCACAAATTTTATTTTGTCAAAGATTTGACAAACCCTTGGCCAAATTGAGATCAAGTAAAATGTATAAACTGCTGCCTTAACCTCAGAGAACTAACTTCTAAATCCCTATCAGGAGATTGGCCCAATCATATTCATCATCATCAAGGCTAATTGTTGAAGGCAGTAAAGTGGCTAAATCGCCAGTTCTACTCTATAAAAGAGAAATTTCATGCAGACACTTAAAAAAATTCCCAAAAGACAAATCCAAAATTAATTTTTTTTTATATATTTTTGTATATTCTTTATTTTTTTTTTTTTTGCCACATGAGAATTTTGGATAAATCAGTTTTTTTTTTGTGTGGGTGAAAAATGCAATGCGAAATCATAAAAACAAATAATATTATATATGAATCAAAGTGTGTCCGAAAAATTGTGCATAAATTGTTAATAATTTACTCGGCATGCATTTATGTGATTGTATGCAAGTGCCAAGAAAATTTAATTTAACAAAAATCACGATCACATCATCCCATACATACATCATAAATTCATCATTAAAAACTCATACATCATCTCAAACAAACATATAAGCACACGAATACAATCATATAAATATTCGCTAATAAAACAACATTTTTTGCATTATTTTTTTTGGTCAATTCACCTGCACAAATCCTTTAACGTTCTAAAAGTCTGTAAATTAATAAAATGAAAGTTCACAATAAAAATATATAAAATTATAAAGAAATAATTAAAAATAATAAGAAATAAATATAAATAAAAATTTCGCTCCAAAGCTAGAGTACATACACAAAAGACAAGCACTGCACATATAAAACAATTTGGCAATTCGAATCCAACATACAAACATACATGGTGCAATTTTCAATATCATTTAAAAACCTTCAACTCCTAGCAAAACAAACCACAAAAACCATCATCGACTTTGAAGGCCTTCATAGTTACATGAGTGGGTAAGTGAGAAATCGAATTTGTATAACTGAACATTTCACCATGACCTATCCCAAAGGAGGATAGCATAATCAAAACAAAACATTTTTATAACCTTGCAAAGGGTATTATAATTTTGCCCAGAAGTTTGCAACGCATAGAAATATTCATTTCCTACCACATAAAGTATATATATTCTTGATCAGGGTGACGAGCTTCTACGCAAACTAGTCTCTCAGTTTTAAAGCTATCGAGCTGAAACTTTGCACAGAGTCTTCTTTTTACTGCACACTGCTAATATGTCGGAACCGACCGCATCGGATGACTATATCTTATAGCTGCCAAAGGAACTATCGGTCGAAAAGGAGGTTTTAGTGAGAAAAACTTTTTTGTTTTTAACGTTAACGATTCTTAATATTAAACGCTTTCACATAGATTTGAAAGTTTTTGTCAAAATCGGATGACTATATCTTATAGCTGCCATATGAACCTTCGGTCGGAAAATGGGTTTCATTTAGAAAAATTGTTGATTTTAATGCTTGCGTTCTGAAACTGTAAGATATTAAAACATTTGCAAGGGTATAAAAACTTCGGCACAGACGAAGTTAGCTTGGCCCTCTCGTTTTTGTTTGTCTAGCCGTGCTTGCTATCCTATCAGCTCAGCTGATTTGCTAGATCACTGGTAGTTCTTTTGTTTATGCTTTCGCTCTTTGCTTTCGTTTTAATCATAAATACATTTTTTTCCGTTAAACTATCTCATATGCTTGCATATGCATAGTGCTGCTTAAAAGTAGACGTACATTCATATTAAAAATGTTTCTTAATTGCCAAACTAAAATCTATTAAAACAAAATAATTAAAATCATCGCGTGCATTCACCACACATACACATCATTCACTCTAGAACTCTTAAGTAAATAAATATAGTAAAGAAAATCTGATTTTGATTGAGGATGTTGTGGTAAACTAGGGTGGTGTAAACGCGTTTTAGGATTTCCTACAAAAATGTCCGCTAACAGGAAATCAAAGGTAGGGTGGGTGCAGAAGCGAAGCTACAGTACACCTTAGTAGCTTAACCCAGTGTGGGCCTAAAATTCTTTTTTTTGCTCTCTCTCTTTCTCTCTCCCTCGCACTCTCATCCTTTTCCCTTTGTTCTTTATCTTTTTCTTCTTCTATTTAAATTCGTGTCTTTTCTTTTAAATGGCTTGAAGGGATTCTTCTTTAATGTGTATGGTAGTGTGTTAGGATAGAGTCAAAGAACCCCCCACAGGCTGTTTTGCTAGTTGTATCTGAAAGAATCCCAATCGACGACGTCTCTATTGCGAGTAAACGCATAGTAGTCCCAGAGGTTTCAGCAGCCGCAATGCGAACTACACTATGCCATTACATACGTAACGGAACATTTAATTATTTTACCATTTTAAACAGCACAGTACTTTTTGTGTTCGGTTTTTCGTTTTGAATGTCAATCCTGCATGCACTGTGAGTGAATATTTGTCAAGATCAGTCGTAAGTTCTGCAGTCACTTCATCTTTCCATTGCAGGTTTTGATTGGTGCCGGCTAGTTCTTATTTCCGGATGTGATAAAAACATAAGCGCTGAATTTCAATTTATTCTTGGAGTAAAAGTTTCAGCGGTCAAAGTGCTTTATTTAAGTTTGATTTACGGAAAATAAGATTGAATCATGTGGAGTTCGTGATGGGTAGGTGGTGAACGACTACAATACAACCTGTAATAAAAACAAGCATAAAGCAATAAAATTAGTAATTACAAAAAAATGTAAAACAAAATGGTTCACATAAAGACGTACCAATTAAAATAATTGTAAACATGGCAAATGTTGTATTGCAATATGGTTGTAGCGTAATTCCCATTATGTTGGTGGCTAAGATAATTCCAAGACGTCCCAGTGACATACAAAAGCTGACAGCTTTTCCTCTGAAATGGTTAATTATAAAAATACGTTCACTAGTCTTTTTTTGCTCATAACTAGAGAATCGTTTATCCGATCTTTATCATTTCTTAGATATATAATGCTTATTTCTAACTGTCTCTAGAAGGTACGAACTATCTATCTACAATAATGTGGGATATATGACATTTTTTCCAAATTGCGGGGGCGGGAGGGGGCGTGACAAAAATTGAAAATAAACTTCATCTGACGCAGTTACCTTAAGAACTAAACGCATAAATGATTAGATTGTTAGAACTTGTTCATTGTGTTCAATTGTTGTATTTATTATAAACATTTTGTTACTCATCCAGCAACAAATGCGAAGTGCTGTCTCCCCCACGGCACAGATCGTCCACTTGATGTGGCCGCTGTATTTCGCAATGTTTGTTTTACACAAGAGTGCTACAACAGTTTCATTGATCTGCAGGATAAGCTGCATCAGAGCATTGGTCGTAAGCGTACAATGCTGACCATTGGCACCCACGACTTGGATACTTTACAGGGACCCTTCAGCTACGAGAATTTGGCGCCAGAGGGTATCAAGTTCAAACCGCTTAACCAAACTCAGGAGATGACTGGTCTGCAGTTGTTGGACGTCTATGCCCAGCTTAAGCAATATTTGCCCATCATTCGTTACTCTTACTTCTATCCAGAGATCTATGGTGGCAATCGTATGGTTCTCTCACTGCCGCCCATAATTTATGGTGATCATTCGAAGACCTCGCTTAAGACCAAGAACGTGTTGATCGAGTGCTCAGCCACGGATCTGACCAAGGCCAAGGTTGTACCTAGAAGTTTACTGTCGAGCCTTATGTGGTCCAACCAGACGGTAGTATCGTCTCTTATCCAGAGCTAGCCGGTCGTGAGGAGAAGATTTCGGAGAAGTAAAAATTCCTCCCACGCGACATGATGTGATCTATACCTGCGACATCTATAAAGACATAGTTATTGCTTTGGCTATTACAACATCAAGAAATCCCTGCCAGCATTTATGCAGATAGCAAAGACCTAATTTTACACTCACGCAAACTCAACAAATCCATCGGAACCATGCCGGCTGTGTGTCATGTATCAAACAGTGTGTATGCTATATTAATATTAGCTTTAGTTCAAAAAATGAACTATAGTTCAAAAAATGAAATATGGTCAAATTAGCTCTAAGTAAAAAATGTAAAATTGGCTATACAGCTCCTCCAACGGGGCCAAGCCAAGCTTCTCTCAATCTCTTGGCGTGTGTGCTTTAAATTTTTTGCACAAGAGAAAGGGAAATACAGTTTAACGCCGAATCCGAACGGCAAAGTTTGAGAATTAGCTTTATCATGGCTAGATTACTTCACAGCTGGCGCAAATAGCTGGTGAAGGTGACCGCTATTTTTCTAAAGAAAGAAAAAAACTTTTATTAGCAGCACACTAACCGCTGAGTCACAGACGGCCAGCTCTATGTTCATTTGTGAATAATGTTCACCGCAGAAAATCTTTTTTGTCGATGACTTATTTATAGATAATTTTTAATTGTAATTTTTTCAAAAACAGCTGAAATGGCCCTACAAAAGTTTACATACCCTTGGAGCATGATATATGCTGCCAGTTTGTTATATGGCTATACGATATATTCATCAAAAAAGTTCCGTTTCCGTTCCGATGCAGCTGTATGCTATAGTCATACGGTATAAATCAAACTTGACAGAATTGTGTGGTAGTATATAATATTGGTCTGAACAAAGTTTGGGAGCGATAACATTGAAAACAAAAAAGTTTTTCTCACTAAGACTTTTTTTCAGACCTATCTTTTGTATGGCAGCTATACTATATGGTTGTCCGATTTTTAGGTGCAATTACACACATGATCATATGAATAGGTACACATATCAACTCTGACTTTAAGGTAACAGAAATAGGTACACATATCAACTCTGACTTTAAGGTAACAGAAAACAGTTTTATTCATTGTTTCAAACTTAAAATTTGTTCTCGTTGGTTAAACTATTTGTTTTAAATAAAATAAACTTAATTGTAACATGGGATAATAATATAACATAAAAGAGATCATTTTGTGTTTCAGATACGTTTTCTAGTGTGATCATAATAATAGGTAAACTTTATGTGTTGGTAAAGGCCTGTTCTCAGAAGCGTGGAAAATAAATTTTTATGACGCACTCCATATAAAAACAAGTAAGACCGTTGCAGTCGAGTAGCCCGACTTCAATATACCCTGTACAATTGACAACAAGAGCGTAAGTTAAAGTCGGCTCTAACCTACATGTGTAATAGTGCTCCTGCGTTCCTTAAGGTGACCATCCGAAAAGTATGCAACATTTTTTTTGGGTTGGTCCGCTTTTTGCTCATAACTTCTGAACCGTTCATCCGATTTTTATCATTTCTTCGGCAAATCGATTTATTTTGCTAATTACTAACTATCTCTAGAAAGTACGAATCGTCTATCTTCAAAACTGTGGGAGATATAACGTTTTTTCCATATTGCGGGGGCGGGAGGGGGCGTGGCCAAAATTTGAAACAAACTTGATCTGCGTACAGATAAAAGAAGCATTTCTCCCATACATGTCAAACCTCTATCTCTTACCATCTCTGAGATCGACGCGTTCATACAGACAGACGGACAGACGGACGGACGGACGGACGGACGGACGGACAGACGGACAGACGGACATGGCTAAATCGACTCGGCTATTGATGCTGATCAAGAATATATATACTTTATAGGGTCGGAAATGTTTCCTTCTCCCTGTTACATACATTAACTTCATTATCCCTTTTACCCATTTTTAACGGGTACAGGGTATAAAAAAAGTGGCGGAGTGTTTCCGCGGCTGAATTTATTTTCCGTGTTCTGAGACGCGCTAAATAAATGCCCAATTGGCCTATCGATAGTTGACGTATCGATAGCAGTGTGGGTCGTGAGTGGATTGAATGAACAGCTGGTGCCATTGGCGGAATTGGCTGCAGCTTTTTATTTTGCCATCATAAATCGACAATGGAGGAGAAAAAATCGGCAGAAGGAAACGGACGGAAAGTTTCAACCACAAGAAAACTATAAACTAAGGGCCACAAATGAAGTGGCGTACTGAAAACAGTCTCCAATGCCAATGTCCGTCGCTTGGAGACATCGCGGCCGGTTGACACGGACGGTTGCGTCCGCAATCGGAGGAGGCCAAACAGCAGATGATGACCATTCATCCAGTTCATCATTTTTACCACCCCCACCGCGAAAACTGTGTCGGCCACGTCTCGCTTCTCCTTGTTGGAGGTCAAAAATTAACCCAATGCAGACCAGCTGAAAATAGAGTTGGAGAGCGGTGCGACTGCCGTGAGCAGCAGTGCTAGATGGGTAGGGGCGTGTCTGTCAAACGTGAACCCGAGGGGGAGGATTTTGAATTTACGGCAAATAAAACAACAGTTTTTTATGAGAACTGAAAATATATTTTCTAATCTCCAACGTAGCGTTTCACTTGAGAGCCAAAATGGTGGCATAGCACAAATCCACGATTTGTAGATACTCCAAGCCGCCTTCCTGCAGACGATGCACAGTCAAACAACTACCACCCCCATCTAGTTGCGTATCTTGGCATCCGTCAGGGGCGCATGATGCATTATGTACTCCACATACTCCACAAACTGCTCCATCTCACCCACACTGTAGTCCGATTAGCCAATATCTTGTACAAACTTCTCCAAACAGTTATTGTTGCCCAAACGGCAAACATGCAAATAATCCTCCAAGTAGTAGACCGACATCACGAACAGATCGGCATTGTTGTGTCTCAAACGGGCAATAATTGGATCCTCGCCCAACACCTTGAACCGAAATTCGGTGCAACGCGATGGCATCAACAGATCTGTATTTCCTGTTGCGCAGCATACAACTTGGTAAATCTTTCAAATTTTGTTTGTAAACAAATCAAAACAGCTGACCACCAGTGTGGCCGTTTCTGTATTTGGCCTCTTTGGCGTATATATGGGCACACTAAAAATTTATGTGGATGCTAAATTTATAAAGTGCAATTTAGCGTGCTAAATTTTCCGCGCTTCTCAGAACAGGCCTTAAGAAAAAAAATTTAAATTTCCATTTTGTGTTCTTTTTTTAGGTAAAGGCCTGTTCTCAGAAGAGCGGAAAATAAATTTTTATGACGCACTCCATATAAAAAAACAGTGGCGGAAAGTTTCCGCGGCTGAATTTAATTTCTGTGTTCTGAAACGCGTTAAATAAATGCCCAACTGGCCTATCGATAGTTGACGTATCGATAGCAATGTGGGTCGTGAGTGGATTGAATGAACAGCTGATGCCATTGGCGGTATTGGCTGCAGCTCTTTATTTTGACATCAAAAATCGATAATGGAGGAAAAACAACAGGCAGAAGAAACGGACGGACAGTTTCAACCGCGAGGAACTTATAAGCTAGGCTACAAATGAAGGGACGTACTAAAAACAGTCTCCAATGCCTATGTCCGTCGCTTGCAGACATCGCGACCGGTTGGCACGGACGGTTGCGTCCGCAATCGGAGGTGGCCAAACAGCAGGTGATGACCATTCATCCAGTTCATCATTTTTACAACCCCTACCGCGAAAACTGTGTCGGCCTTCTCCTTGTTGGAGGTCAAAAATGAGCCCAATGCAGACCAGCTGAAAATAGAGTTGGATGGCGGTGCGACTGCCGTGAGCAGCAGTGCTAGCTGGGTGGGGGAGTGTCTGTCAAACGTGAACCCGAGGAGGAGGATATTGAATTTACGGCAAATAAAAAAATTTTACTAATTAAGCTATTGTATTCCACCTATCTAAAAAATGTTCAAATTTTAAATATTATGTCTTAATTTTAACTATAATTTCTTAATGTGATTATTCCTTATATTATGTTTAATGTTATAATAACTAATTAATTGCTTTCTAAAGTCATGTTTTTTACCAAATGTATATTATTGTCGTGACTAGCACAACATTTATAAGGTAATTATATTTCGTGCTAGGATGTAAATCTAATAATAAATCTAAATCTAAAACAACATTTTTTTATGAAAACTAAAAATATATTTTCCAATCTCTAGCGTAGCTTTTCAATTGAGAGCCAAAATAATGGCACAGCACAAATCCATGATTTGCAGATACTCCAAGCCGCCTTCCTGCAGACGATAGCAGCATTTCTGCAAAGAAATGCACTGTTAAACAACTATCAACCCCCATATTGTCGTGTATCTTGGCATCCGTCAGGGCCGCATGATGCATTACAGGGTTGCCCATATTCGACGGAACAATTTTTTTTTTTTCAATCAAATCAATTTTTGAATATGATATCTCTCAAATGGCCGCCTCTGGCGTTGATGGCGTATTGTGCCCTTTTTGCAGCATTTTCCATCGATTTCGCCAACATTTCGGCCGGAATAGCGGCTATTTCTTCACGAATGTTGTCCTTGAGCTCTTCTACGGTCCTTGGCTTGTTAACGTAAACCTTTGACTTCAAATATCCCCACAAGAAGAAGTCAGGCGGCGTCAAATCGGGCGAACGCGATGGCCAGTCCAAATCACCACTTTTCGACATCAAACGGCCCGGAAACAATTTCTTCAGAAAATCGATTGTTATGCGACTTGTGTGCGGTGGAGCGCCGTCTTGTTGAAACCAGAACTGCCTCATACACTTTCGACGAATAATTGGCATCACAAAATTGGTCATCATGTCGCGATAACGCTCCTGGTTGATGGTAACAGCATGGCCATTTTCATTTTGGAAGAAAAACGGCCCAATGACCGTTTTCGCACTAACGCCGCACCAAACTGTGACTTTTTCGTCATGAAGAGGCACTTCTTGAATCTCCTGAGGATTTTCAGTGGCGTAAATACGGCAATTTTGCTTATTTACGGTCCCATTCAATGAGAAATGGGCTTCATCGGACATGATAATTTTGTTCCAAAATTGCTCGTCATCTTCGGCCATTTCGATGACTCTTTGGGCCCATTCCAATCGACGAGGCTTGTCCGCAGGCAACAATCTTTGCGTCAATTGAATTTTGTACGGGAACAAATGCAAATCAACGCGAATAATCCGTTGTAAAGTGGACCGAGCCATGCCCAACTGCTGAGAACGGCGTTTTTGGGATGTTCTTGGGGACCTCTCAACACTGGCTCGTACGGCAGCGATATTCTCGGCCGATCGCCTTGGTCGACTTTTATTTGGCCTCTTCGGATTAGAAAGAGCCTCACCAGTCGAAAATTTTTCGTATAAACGCTTAATGGTGTTCTTAGAAGGCGCACTTTTCACATTTTTTAATTTTTTAAAAGCACGTTGAGTTTTCACAATTGACTTGTTCTGTTGAATGTAAATTTCAACTATTTCAGAGCGCTCGCGTGGCGTGTATTGTTCCATGGTAAAAATCTGCTTGGACTGACGCTTCAAACGCGGTATGTCATTAAGCGATCTGACATCTCTGTCAAAAGTTATGGCGTTGCCAGATGGGTCCGTCGAATATGGGCAACCCTGTATATATAAAAAAAGTCTTGCGGTTTTTCCGCAAGCTTGTCTTTGCAAGTGCGTAGTTCTAGTTGTATTCGTCGCATCGGTTCTCGCTAGAGCTTTTTGGAAAGCTCTTTTCACGCGCTAACACGTGTTTGATTTATTGTTGTTTGTTTTTAGTCGTTCGTGAGTTATAGCGTCGCAAACATGGAGCAAAATAGAGAGAAAATACGGCATATTTTACAGTACTACTACGATAAAGGCAAAAATGCATCTCATGCTGCCAATAAAATTTGTGCAGTTTATGGACCCGATACAGTTTCCATTTCCACCGCACAACGATGGTTTCAACGTTTTCGTTCTGGTGCAGAGGTGATCGAAGATGCGTCACGGTCCGGAAGGCCTGTCGTCGAAAATTGGGATAAAATCGCTGAATTGATCGAAAGAGACCGGCATAGTAGCAACCGTAGCATCGGCCAAGAGCTGGGCATGAGTCATCAAACCGTTATAAACCATTTGAAGAAGCTTGGATTCAAAAAGAAGCTCGATGTATGGGTGCCACACGACTTGACGAAAAAAAACATTTTTGCCCGTGTACCATGTGACTGGCGATGAAAAGTGGGTCACTTACGACAACGTGAAGCGCAAACGGTCGTGGTCGAAAAGCGGTGAAGCTGCCCAGATGGTGGCCAAGCCTGGATTGACGGCCAGGAAGGTTCTTCTGTGTGTTTGGTGGGATTGGCAGGGAATCATCCACTATGAGCTGCTCCCCTATGGCCAAACGCTCAATTCGGACCTGTACTGCCAACAACTGGACCGCTTGAATGCAGCACTCATGCAGAAGAGGCCATCTTTGATCAACAGAGGCCGAATTGTCTTCCATCAGGACAACGCCAGGCCACACACATCTTTGGTGACGCGCCAGAAGCTCCGGGAGCTCGGATGGGAGGTTCTTTTGCATCCACCGTATAGTCCGGATCTCACACCAAGTGATTACCACCTATTTCTGTCCATGGCGAACGAGCTTGGTAGTCGGAAGTTGGCCACAAGAGAGTCCTGTGACAATTGGCTCTCCGAGTTTTTTCCCAATAGGGAAGCGAGCTTCTATAAGAGGGGCATTATGAAGTTGGCATCTTGTTAGGAACTCGTCATCGAACAAAACGGCGCATATTTAACTTAAATCGCATTATTATAACCAATTTTATGAACAATTGAAAATTCAATAAAAATACCGCAAGACTTTTTTGACAACCTTATACTTTACAAACTGATCCATCTAACCCACACTGTAGGCCGATAAGCCAATATCTTGCAAAAATTTCTTGCAAACAATCCTTCAAGTAGTAGCCCGACATCACGAACAGATCGGCCTTGTTGTGTCTCAAACGGGCAATAATTGGATCCTCGCCCAACACCTTCAACCGAAATTTGGTGCAACGCGATGGCATCAACTGATCTGTGTTCCTGTTGCGCAGCATACAACTTGGTAAATCTTTAAATTTTGTTTGTAAACTGTATTTGGCCTCTTTGGCGTATATATGGGCACACTAAAAATTTGTGTGGATGCTAAATTTATAAAGTGCAATTTAGCGTGCTTAATTTTCCGCGCTTCTCAGAACAGGCCTTAAATTAGTATTTCCTAACTTAGTACTGCTATTCTGTTTGGCATACTTTTAATAAGAGCCTGGCAGGTCTTCACTGGTGTCTCATACCACAGTTCTTGGACACCTTCCCATAATTTTTGTTTATTTGAAAATGAATGCTTTGCCAAATTCTTTTTTAAGTCTCCACACAAGTTTTCAGTGGGATTAAGGTCGGGGGATTGGCTTGGCCACTTCAGAAAGTCAACTTTTTGGTCCTCAAAAAATTTAGATAACAGCCTTGATGTGTGTTTAGGATCATTATCTTGCTGAAATACCCAACGTAGTGGCACATTTTCCTCAGCATACGGTACCGTAACTGTTTCCAATAAAGATTTGTACTCTTCAGCATTCATTTTGTACGTAGTCTGATAAATTGGACCTACGTCGTACCAGGAGAAGCAACCCCATGCCATTACATTGCCCCCCACCGTGTGACTGTTTTTTTTTGTAAACCGTGGATGGAATTCCTTTCCATTAGGGAGTCGAATATTCCTTTCACAGTCATTCCCAAACAAATTAATCTTGGTTTCATCGCTCCATAATATGTTTCACCATTTTTTCTCCCCGGTGCATCCTACCCAGTTTTTTTCGTCCCTTGCAAAAGTTTGCCTCATGGTGATATTTTTTTTGCACATAAGTGGGACTTTTCTGGCAATTCTTCCTGGTCGGTTGGCATCTTGTATTCGTCTTCGGATAGTTGGAGCACTAACTGAATTCCCCATGTCGGCTGCAGTAGCCTTCGATGACTTAAATGGGTCCTTTTTGCTCGAAGATACTATGTAGTGGTCAAGGGTTTCTGTTGTTTTTTGTGGCCTTCCACGGGTTTCCTGTCTTGGTTTTCTTTCTAATGCATATTTAACAAAAATATGAGACCTGTTCATTAATTTGGCGATGGCTCGTAAAGATTTGCATTCTTTTTTAGACTAAGAACCAATCGAGCTTCTTCTTTAGTACATTGAGAATTTCGACCCATTTTCAAAAAAAAAATAATTAATTTTTATACACTTGAAAAGTGTATTATAATTTTGCCCAGAAGTTTGCAACGCATAGAAGGAATCATCTCCGACCACATAAAGTATATATATTCTTGATCAGCATGACGAGCTGAGTCGATTAAGCTTTGTCCGTCCGTCTGTCCGTCTGTCCGTCCGTCCGTCTGTCCGTCTGTCGGTTTCTACGCGAACTAGTCCCTCAGTTTTGGAGCTATCGATCTGAAACTTTGCACAGAGTCTTCTTTTTACTGCACGCTGCTAATATGTCGGAACCGACCGGATCGGATGACTACTTCTTGTAGCTGCCATACAAATGTTCGTTCGGAAAATGGTTTTTAGTAAGAAAAACTGTTTTGTTCTCAATATTACTGCTCTCAAACACGGTCATGGGTAATATGTAATGTTTTTAAGCTGATCTGCGAAGTTTGGTCGAAGTCGCTAACCCTTGAGACAAGCTATTAAAAGTGTATGAAAACTTCGGTACAGACGAAGTTAGCTTTGCCTTTCTGTTAATTCTTTGTATTGACTTAATTTACCTTTAGTTACCAAAAGATCACTGATTACAAAATTATTCACTTGATACTTGTGAGAACCGGAGACTGTACCTATTATAATGATCAGGCGAAATGTGTGTTGGACTCGCAATTTAAAGTAAAGCTTTGATATATGGGTCAGTCCCTCTTTCAACTCTGTGTCACGGTGTGGCCAGTCTTTGAATACAACAAAAAACCAAAAATTCAAAAGTTGTCAACACTTAAAGTACGAAAAAACCATATATAATTAAAAAATTTCAGTGTGTACATAGGTAATATGGTCAGGTGTGTATGTGAAATCATAGAATACTTATAAATACGAGAGTTGGGAGCGATAGCATTTAAAACAAAAAAGTTTTTCTCCTTCTTCCCAATCATCCAGATTTGGAATTATTCTGTGGGTCCATCTTTCCTTTGTAGCCACATCCCACCGCGCCTGCCATGTAGCTATCGACGTAACTCTTTCCGACTTTCGTATGGCATCAATCGTCACCGAACTTCCCATCACAGCTCGCTCTGCTTAAATCTCCTTCATTTCATTTGCCAGTATATCGACCGGTATCATGCTAGCCAGCACTAAGGTTGCATTATCAGAGACCGTCCGGAATCCGGATATGACTCGAAGAGCGCTAAGTCGGTAAGGCGTTACAAGCTTCTTCAGAAGGCTCTTATTGCTCGCCACGGCAGTCGCCCATATTGGTGCGGCATAAAGCAAGACAGAGGTAACTACTCTGACCAGTAGTAGTCGTCTTCCAGCTCTGGGCTATGTTGGGAAGCATCCACGAAAGGGCTGTCTGCATTTTCGAAGCCTTTTGGCTTACATATTCGACGTGGGGACGAAAGCTTACCCTGTTGTCTGGCATCACTCCCAAGTACTTTATGAACTCTTTCGATTTTACTAAAGCATTATCCACCATTATGTTCGCGAACTCTATCTTCTTGGTGCTTGTGATGAGCACGGCCTCCATTTTTTGACCAGCTATCTCTAGGTGGGCTTCCTCCATCCATCTGGCCACTCGTTTTATCGCCGTATTTGCAGCCGTCTCAAGCTGTCCGACGTCCTTTGCTACAACTACCAGAGCCAGGTCATCAGCAAACCCAATCAGCTTGCAACCCTGTGGTAGTTGTACTCTTAGCACCTCATCATACATTATGTTCCACAGAAGTGGCCCAAAAACCGACCCCTGTGGGACTCCTGCCGTGACGTGTAATACCTGCGGCCTTTCTCTGTGTAGTACACCAGCACCCTGTCTGACAAGTAGTTGGATATAATCCGTTGTAATCTAGGTTGGTACTCCAAACTCGTGTAATGCTCGCAATATGCGTGACCAGCTAGCAGAATTAAAGACATTTTGGATGTCCAGGGTTATCACCGAAAAGTATTCCTTGCTGCCCATCTCCACCGAGGTCCCTCAATCGCCTTGGTTGCAATATCCACAACCACCTTGACTGCGTCCACCGTAGACCGTGCCTTGCGGAATTCATATTGGGATTCAGATAAGGCCTTTTTTCATCGACGATTGCCAAAAGCCGGGTATACACGATCCTTTTCAAAATCTTCCCCATCGTGTCTAGGAGACAAATTGGTCTGTATCCTGACGGGTTATCGGCTGCTTTACCTCCTTTTGGCAGGAGGATCATCCGTTGCTTTTTCCACCTCTTTGGGAAAGCTCCGTCCATCAGGCATCTTCCAAACGTTTCTGCGTATATTGGGAACACCGTCCGGCCATGGAGCCTTTCTATCGCCAATGCGCTTGCATGCAGCCAGTTCTTCTGCGATTGACACTTGCTGGTCTGGATCCGTGACATCTGTGGAATATTCTTGTAAAGGTTGTGGGTGCTGAGGAAACAGCGCCTCGACAATTCTTCCAAGCTCAATAGGGCACGTAACACGCGGGGTTTCCTGGCTCCGTATTTTTTTGGTGACTACCTTGTATGCCGTACCCCATGGGTTAATATCGGCCTCCTCGCAAATTTCCTTGAAGCACCTGGCCTTGCTGCTTTTTATGCACTTTTTCATCATCTTCTTGGCCTTTTTAAAAGCTTTTAGTTCCTCCTCGAAGTCTGGGCGGCGGCTAAGAGACAGGCTTTCCTAAGCCGGTTGATCTCCTCGTTCCACCAGTAGCACGGAGAACCCTGTCTGCTCTCTCTCCTTTCAGGCATGGATGAATCACATGCTTCAGCAATCTTTTGCGCTAGCTGGTTTCCCATGTCCTCAGCTGTTTCTCTCGTCCAGTTCCAGTCGGCATGGCGTATAACGTCAGCTAGAGTTTCTTAGTCTGTTGTCTTCGGGTTTGGTCCTCACTTTCTACCTTGGATTTCAAAAAGGATCGCCTGGTGGTCACTAAACGTAAACTCCTCACTAACCTTCCATTTTGTTTTCCAGCATAGGGAGCTACTAGCATGGTAAGGTCTATTATAGAACCTCTGCAAGCCTTCCAGTAAGTGAGTTTCTTCCCGTCGTTCGCTAGGGCTACATCTAATGTGGAAAACGATTCCATAAGGCATTTCCCTCTGGCATTCGTGGGCAGCATGTCCACTCCAACGACCATGCATTAAAGTCACCCGCAATGATAAGAGGAGATCTTTCACATGAGTACTCCTTGATGTCCTCCAGCATTCTTTGAAACTGTCAAAATTGCCAACTTGGTGGGGCGTAGCAACTATAGATGGTGATATTGCGTATCTTGGCCCTTACGAAACCTTCGTGATCTGTATTGACTTCCTTAGGTGGGGTATTTAACGACCAAATGGCTGCTCTGACACATGTGCTAGCTATCCACACGCTTCCGGCAATTCTTTTATATGGCTCGCATATTACGGCCACTTCTGTCTTCCATTTCTTTACGGATTGTCTCAGTAGAGTCTGGGCTGCTTCACAATGGTAAAGGTTTAGCTGCAAGCACTTATTGATTGCTTGGCTAGTGCACTCCTAAACAAGGAGTGTGTGTTTGAGTATGTGTGTGTGTTTGTCAATTGTACACGGTAAATTGAAGTCGGACTACTCGACTGCAACGGTCTTACTTGCTTCACTATTTAATTTATTTAGTACAAAACAACCGAAATTTTTGAATGTGTCAGCCAATTGCTACCAGAAATTGTAATTTTTCGATTTTTGGTTGAAATTATACATGTTTAACGTAACTACATGAAGGGTTCTTCAATCGAATGAAGTTGGTATATTCGAACCGTTTATTAATTTAAGTCTAAGCTACGTTTTTGTCCTGCATTGTTCACTCGAATTCGTTACAGTTTTTAAGACAAAGTTGTATAACAGTACAAAATGAGGGCAAAACATGATGATCATACGACATTTTTGTAATTATACCCGTTACTCGTAGAGTAAAACGGGTATACTAAAGTCGCGCAAATGTATGTAACAAGCAGAACGAATTATTCCCGACGATATAAAGTATATATATTCTTGATCAGCATCAACAGCCGAGTCGATGTAGCCTTGTCCGTCTGTCTGTCCGTCCGTCCGTCTGTCCGTCCGACCGTCCGTCTGTCTGTATGAACACCTAGACCTCGGAGACTAGAAGAGCTAGAGCCACCAAACTTGACATGAAGACTCCTATTGTCTGCACGCAGATCAAGTTCGTTTCAAATTTTTGCCACGCCCACCCCCGCCCCCACAATAAAAAATGTTGAATAACTTCCACATTTTTTAAGATATCGAGTTCAAATTTGAAACTTAAATTTATATTAGCAATACCTATAATCCCTGAAATTTTCATCAAGATCGGATAATAATCACCCCTCAGGAACGCAAGTACGCTGTTAAACATTACTTTTCATGAGTAACGGGTATATCGAAGTCGGTTAGAGCCGACTTTAAATTACGCTCTCGTTTTGAGTTTAAAGATGTGACTATTTTGACTTGCTACTAAGGAATTTTTCGTAAACCAAGTCAAGAGCAACAACTTCCTTTAAGACGTCAAAGCGAAATTCCAAATACTTTACGAGATATGGAGTTGCAAGTCCCCATCAGAACCCAACCAAACCCAGCGAAGATTTTTGTACTACTATCATACCCTTTCAGTATTTTTAATTTTTTGGTGAAAAATGAAAAATTGATCCCTCCGTGGTTTGAGCTCACTAAACCTTTTGGGTTCTGGTTAAAGTAGTGGGTTCATAAGGTTGTTAAACTTTAATTTAGGTTCAAGCCTGGGTACAGGTTATTTTGTTTTTACTAATGATGTATCTATAACATTGCTACAATCTAATAATAGTTACCTTAAATGTGTTGGTAAAAGATCCACTACTGCCCCTAGCATTATGGAAATCGATAGTCCAGGCAAAAGTATATAAAGACAAAAGAGCACCAGTACAGCTGTAGAGTTTGCAATAAAATGCAGCAATATTCCACTTAATGCGGAAAGTGTGAGTGCTGCCATTAGTACGTTTTTTCTACCCAGAGGGTTAAGCAATGTGCCCTGTATGGAAAATCCAATTAAAAAGGCCACACCTACTATCATGTTATCAATGTATGTCTTCTCTGATATCGGATCGGTGCAGCTCTGAAATGAAAATGTTTATTATTGGGAAATATCGACTGGTAATACCAAAAAAATTACCAATGTTGCGTTTTCTTGTTGTTGGGCAAATGAGCTATCCAATATTTCACAAACTGTAGATGTACCATTTGCAGAGTTAGAAGAACGATTTACAATTTCCGGGAACCACAACTGCATGCCGTTTGAACTAAAATGAAATAATATAAGTCCTATAATTTCTTTTTATACCCTGTTCCCATTAAAAATAGGAAAAAGGGGGTCATGAAGTTGTGCAAATGTATGTAACAGCCAGAAGGAAGCAGCTCCGACCCCATAAAGTATATATATTCTTGATCAGCATCAACGGAAGAGTCGAATTAGCCATTTCCGTCTGTCCGCCCGTCCGTCTGTCCGTCAGTCCGTCTGTCTGTCTGTATGAACGCGTCGAGACTCAGAGATAGAGCTACAATTTTTGGCATGTATGTATACCGAGGTAGTGCCACAAATTTGTGCATGTATGTAGGTGTATGTAGGTGTATACCGTACCCAGATCAAGTTTGCTCCAGATTTGGAAAATTACTCCTCCTTCTTTTTCTACCCGCGAAATATTGTCAGAGCTCCAATTTTATGCTTGAACCTAGCGACTTAATTTATATTCAGTTAGCCCCAATATCTGTCTATTCTGTATACCACAATAAGATCCGAGCAAAAGCACCGAAGAAATGCAAGTGCGCCTTCCCATTTATTCAAATAAATTTTAAAATAAAAGCAATTCAAAGCTATAGGGACCACATTACTTAGAACAGGGTATTTTGCTGTCGTGGCACTCGACCGCACTCTTACTTGTTCATATCTGTAACTTCTACAGTAAGAAAAAAACGACCATCCAAAAACCAGCACAAGCGGCATTTTATTTGAACGATCTCGTATGTGATTTATCGCTCACAAAACAAGCCCGACGTTCGCGGGAAAACACCACTTAAAAGCTTTCTTACATAAACTGGCACAAATCACAACAGCTCCCAAAGCTTTGACTTAATAATGCAATTCGCCGCAATGTTTCGAGCGAGGCCGATAGTCGTGATGATTGAAATGCCGACTATCGTTTTATTCAATCATCTGTAGGGAAGACACAAAGACAATAAAATAAAAAAAAGAAAATCTGAAATAAAACTCTTTCAATATTAATATAAAATGTGAATTTTATTTACGTTTGAATCAACAGAATAACATTAAAGAACTGTTTTTTCAGCGTTTATTTTGCGAGTTCAAAATGTTCTTAAAACATGCACAAAATATGACATTTTAAACAAAAAAGTTATTCTCATTAGAACTACAATCCTTTTTCTATATACTATAGTCATCCGATTTTTACCAAACTGAACATTGAAAACAAAAAAGTAAAGGCCCATCTTTTGTATGGTAGCTGTACTATATAGTTGTCCGATTTTCATCAAACTTGGTGAAATTATGTTGAAGCATAGAAAACTTTTATATACGATTGTTGGGGATGATTGTTGAGGACGATTGCATTAGAGGCAAAAAAGTCTTTCTCGCTAAAACTAGTTTGTTGAACAATCATTCCTATGGCAGCTATATGTCATAGTCGCCCGATCCGGCTGTACCAAAAGACTTCAGAGGACAGAGACAGACTGACATGGCTATATCAACTCAGCTTGTCGTGCTGATCAAGATTATGTACACTTAATGTCGTTGGAGATGCTTCCTCCTATGCGTTAGAAACATCCGGACAATTTTAATATAGCCTACATCCGGACAATTTTAGTATAGCCTCTCCAAGGGTCGTGGATCAAGTCCTCGTAGTAGTGTAGTATTATATTTTAATACTCTGTACCAAAGGTACCCAGAGTGTATTAAGTTTGTTCAAAAGAATGTATCAGGGAGATGGACCCATTACCGACCCTATAAAGTATATATATTCATGATCAGCGTCAACCGCCGAGTTGATATAGCCATATCCGTCTGTCCGTCTGTCTGTATCCAGGTCGTTTGTTGTCGATCTGCGATATTTCTCCCTCCCCCCTTGAACCGCAAAAAACTGAAAGAGCCACAATTTTAAAGTTATAACCTCGTGGCTTAATATATATTATCTTAGGCCATAAATTTACCTATTCTGAAAACCGCAGTAAGATCCGAGAAAAAACAACAATGCTATGCATGAAACAATTTTGCTTGTGAGAGGGAGGGAAGAGCGCTGTGCCTATTTCAGAGTCAGTGTGCGCGCGCGCATGTGGGTATATGCTCCATCTTGCTCCTTCTACTGCGCTCCAATCTTCGCAGCTCGATCTATATAGAAGCAGCGTACTGGCTATCAAGCTCCCAGTGCATGCTACTTTGCAGCATAAGTGGGGCTAGGTTCTGCACCGGCAGCCGTCTTGTGCTCAGAGTTTCCTCTTAGCGCTGCCTTTCACGTCTGAACCTGCCGCAGACAAAGAAGGCGTATTCAGCATCTTCCATCAAGCTTACTAAGGCTTGCTTAGCATATTCTGCATATTCTGATGCCCCCGGCCGATGTGTAGCCTGCAGACCACGGCTGTAGCTTTTCACCTGCAAGGCTCCCATCCAAACTGGAGCGGCGTACAGCTTGGTGGACCTCGTAAAGCTGGCAAGCAGCAGTCTTTGACTTTGCTCTGGGCCTCGGGTATTCAGTATTGTTCGAAACAGCGCTCTGTTAGGTGATGCCGCTTTTGCACTTGCGTAGTCCAAGTGCTCTCGAAAACTCAGTTATCATACTTGAGCACCCCGGTACTGAAGTAACTGCTGATCATCTGCAGCAGGTATGGGGGACCGGAAAGTTTTTTAGGGTCCCTAGAATGCAGCTCCACCTTGGAGAGTTACAGGCGTTGCGAATGTTCAGTGTGAGAGCTAGGCAGTATTCCCTCTCGACGTTTCTCCATGTAGTGCCCTCTATCGCACTCGCATCGATTGTAAACCTTGCCTTCCTGAACCCATACTGGTTCTGCGAGAGATCACCAGCTGCGGCTATGGCTCGCTCCAGACGTGTGCAGATAAGTCTTTATAGGATCTTTCCTTCAGAGGCGATTATGCAAATTGGTCTGTATGACGCAGCTTCGTCCGATGCCTTGCCTGGTTTTGGTCTTCTGTATCTTCCACTTATCAGGGAATGCACCCTCCAGTAGACATTTGGTGGATAATTCTGCGAAAAGTCTTCCGGTTTCAGTGTCAGCGCTAACCTAAATTCTCTATTCGGTACAGAGTCCGGACCTGGGGCCATGTTGAGTTTCAAGCTCCCGGCGACTTGGAACACTTCCATTGCAGTGACTTCCTTAGTGGCCATATCCAGTGGCACTTCAGCTGGTGAAGTGGAAACGTCGTTGCTGCGAGGAAATAGCTGCGCTGTTTTACGACTATTTTTTATGCGCTGCCTCACGGGTCGTGCTCAGCTGAGTCGCAAAGTTCTGGGAAGCACCTGCGCTTGCTCTCTTTGATGGGCGCTTTAGTTGACCGTCTACAGCTGTGGCAGACATCTTGCCATGCATACAATCCTGGGGTTCCACGAGAGCGTTGATAGCGCCTCTTTGCGTGGTTACAGGAACGCCTGGCTTCTGCAATTTGGTCGGTTCACCAGTAAGTACACTGGTACATGATGCCGCCCATACGGTTTCCGCTGGCACATGCTCACAGTGTTTCGTCTAAAACAAGCTAGCTAGACAAAATTATTTTTTTAGCTTTTTGCACTAATTGGCTTTAGACTAAAAAAAATTGTTTTAGAGTCATGGTCGGAAATGTCCCGTTAAGTCTTTATGGGTTCAATAATAGTAACTATTCAATGTATAACTTCTAAAGTAGTGAAGCCGCAAACACAGGTGAATACATTGTGAAATGAGAATATAACGCCAAATAAAAATATATTTACGTTTTAAGACCTTGGAAAAAAGAATAAAGACTTTTTGTACAAACTGTTCCTTTTCTCAAAAACTATTAATAAAATTTTAAATTAAGATTGAAAATTTTATTTCTTTGTCCATTCTTTGAAATTTTGGCATACAAAGTTTTCACAAGAACTTAACAATTACTTCAATAAAATAAATTTTGGAAAGGAGATATATGTATTCTAAAAATAAATAAGTAAGAAAGTCGGTCAAACCCGACTATAACATACTCTGTACCTGGAGAAGGAGCTGAATGCACTGCTGCTGCTGCGCTCAGCTCTAAGTTTCTCTCTCTCTCTTTCTAACATTGTGATGCGTTGGTTGTGAAAGGGTGGGAGGGGGGTGGCGGGGGTTGATTTACTAATTTGCTCATAACTTGAGAACTTGAGCTCACCCGATCTTTATCATTTCTTCGGCAAATCGATACATATTGCTAATGACTAACTATCTCTAGAAGGTACGAATCATCTATCTACAAAACTGTGGGAGATATGTCGTTTTTTCGAAATCGCAGGGGCGGGAGTGGGCGTGGCAAAAATTGAAAATAAACTTGATCTGCCTGCAAGTATAAGAAGCATTTGTCCCATAAGTACCAACCCTCTATCTCTTACCATCTCTGAGATCTGTTTGTTCATACGGACGGACGAACGGACGGACGGACAGACGGACGGACATGGCTATATCGACTCGGCTGTTGATGCTGATCAAGAATATATATACTTTATAGGGTCAGAAATGATTCCTTCTCCCTGTTACATACTTTTGCACAAACTTAAAATACTCTATGTACCTTCGGTACAGAGTATAAAAATAGAGGGAAATAACTTCGGCTCGACCGAAGTTTATATATCCTTGGGGCATGTTATATGCCTGCCAGTTTTTTTTTATCGCAGCTATACGATATATTCATCCGATTTTGATCAAACTCTACAAAATTATGTTGAAACAGAGAATATTTATAACTGGAAAGTATAAAGACGCTACCATTGCAAAGAAAAAAGTTTTTCTCATCTGTACAAAGTTTGGGAGCAACAGCATTCAAAACAAAAGAGTTTTTCTTACTAAAATTTTTTTTCAGACCTGTCTTTTGTATGGCAGCTATACTATATAGTTGTCCGACTCTGATAAATCTTGGGAAAATAATGTGAAATTATAGAAATTTTATAAATACGAGGGTTGGAAGCGATGGCATTAAAAACAAAAAAGTTTTTTTCCACTGATACTACTTTTTCGACCGATCGTTCCTATGGCAGCTATATGCTATAGCCATCCGATTTGAATCAAACTGGACAAAATTGTGTGGTAGTATATAATATTGATCTGTGCAAAGTTTGGGAGCAATAGCATTCAAAACAAAATAGTTTTTCTTACTAAAACTTTTTTTCAGACCTATCTTTTGTATGCACAGTGGTCGCTCCCATAGGCCAAAAAAAAACAATAACCGGCACGACCCCCCAAATATAGCCTTTAACGACCGATAAACCGTTACTCATGAAAAAAATGTTTAACAGTGCCCTGCTTTAGAAACCGAAGTAGAACTCCAACTGACCTGTTTTTATCATTTTTCGGCAATCGTTTATTTTGCTTTACTAACTATCTCTCAAAGTACGATCGTCTTCTTCAAATTAGATATCGTTTCCACGGCGGGAGGGGGCGTGCAAAATTTGAACAAACGTCGCGTACGATAAAAGAAGCCTTTTCCACATGTCAAACCTCTATCTTTTACTACCGGCTTGCTGATCAAGAATTATATCTTTATAGTGTAATTTTCCTTCCTCCCTTTACTACTTTGCACAACTTCATGATCCCCTTTTACCCATTTTCAATGGGTACAGGGTATAAAAATCAAAGTCAACATTTAGGCTTGAAATGTGTCAACACTAACTCATAATAGATCTAGCTATTAAACTGCATTCTTTTTTTTCGCTAACCTAATAGCATCAAAAAAGAGAGCATGAAATTATTTGTTTTTGACAGCTTGAACAACTTGCAAGTTATGTTCGCAAATAAAATGAAAAATATGCGTTTAGAACGGAATGCTCGTCCAATGGAAGCAATTTATATTGTAAAGAAAGGTATTAACTATGTTTTGAGACAATTTGCGGGTAGTTAACGTGTTGTGTTAATGTTAAACGAGAAAGGCAAAGCTAACTTCGTCTGTACAGAAGTTTTGATACACTTGAAATAGCTTGTCACAACGGTTAGCGACTTCGACCAAACTTCGCCAAATCAGCTTAAAAACATTCAATATTACCCATGACTGCGTTTGAGAGCGATAATATTGAGAACAAACCAGTTTTTCTCACTAAAACCCATTTTTCGAACGAACATTTGTATGGCAGCTACAAGAAGTAGTCATCTGATCCGGTCGGTTCCGACATATTAGCAGCGTGCAGTAAAAAGAAGACTCTGTGCAAAGTTTCAGCTCGATAGCTCTAAAACAGAGGGACTAGTTCGCGTAGAAACAGACAGACGGACAGACGGACGGACAAAGCTTAATCGACTCAGCTCGTCATGCTGATCAAGAATATATATACTTTATGTGGTCGGAGATGATTCCTTCTATGCGTTGCAAACTTCTGGGCAAAATTATAATACACTTTTCAAGTGTATAAAAAGATCCACTATGATATATCCACTGGAAGTATTTTTGGCCGCTCACTCCATACAAGCCCGACCACTGTGGTATGGCAGCTGTACTATATAGTTGTCCGATTTTGATAAATCTCGGTGAAATTATGTGAAATCATAGAAAACTTATAAATACGAGGGTTGGGAGCGATAACATTGAAAACAAAAAAGTTTTTCTAACTAAAACTACTTTTTCAAGCGATCGTTCCTATGGCAGCTATATGCTATAGTCATCCGATCTGGCCGGTTCCGAGAAATGTGCAGCGTATTTGTACCAAAATACTTCGTGCAAAGAAGAAGAAGAAGAAGGGTAAAAAAAATAGTTGAACACCACCATATTTATAACACACAATGCCAACAAACAGCACTAACATATAACAAAAATTTAGCCAGTTCATATGAGTTCATAAAAAGTTATACTCTATCAAAGATTAAATACACTTAGAATTTGCATACAAAATAAGAGACAACTTTAAAACGGCACAAAAAAAAACTTCACATATTTATTGGCAAATTGTGTTTCCATGACAAGCACTGACCTTTAACTGAATCACTCATTTTCACTTTGAATCAATATATTTGTATTTAGTCCAAAAATACTCCTTCTTTTAACACGTGCCAAACTTGAATGTTAAATGCATTCAGCAGCAACATAACAAGTTTGCACTTTGGCAGGTGATGTTTAGAAATTAACTGTTCTTTTCCATCATTCTTTTTTGTTTTGCTCTCTTTGCTTATTTATTTACGATGTTGCATTGTTGTTTTTGCCAATTGTGAGAATCACTTTTGTCCAGCAGGCTTGTACTAGACGAAACACTGTGATGCTGGACCACTTGGGCCATTATGTGCTCTGCCAATTGTTCTGCACTACCAGTTGCGGCTGGGCTTTCAATCGAATTCACAAAGGATTGCGTTGTTGCGGCCAAGGGCATCTGCCACAAGCACGTCCAGGACGGCAGAGAATTGCGTAATGCTTAGGCTGGGGGCAAGGTTAGCACTGTACACCCATGTATTTCCGAACTTGGCTCGAACAAATCCGTCCGCAGCGTGCACTGCGGAGAAATGCATACCTGCCGCACAGCCATATTGCCGCCTTCCCTGCTTTGTCCGCGACCAACTTGCTGCTGTCGCCCACTTTGGTAGGCTCGCTTAGTATCGCAAGATCTGTGGTCCGCTCTCGCACTGTTTGCGACATGCAGTGATTCAGGTTAAGTTAAATCAACTGCATGTTCGGACTGTTTGGGCGCTCCGTTGCGACGGGACAGTTTGCGCGTACGACTGCCTGCTTGATGGTTCACATTCTGTATGCCCCTGATGCTACACAAGTAGCATCTTACTGCGCTCTGGCAAGCTGCGATTTTATGTACACTTTCTCCGCACTTCAGGCAACAGTTTGTGCGGTCCTCAGCGCTCCTGCAACCGGCTGCGATGTGCGCACTCTCCAGGCACCTGTAGTATCTCCTTATTTGACCATTCACGGTCACGGTGGCTCCTTCTTCATTTTTAAAGAAAAATGGACCAATGATGCCTCGAGATCCGCAGCAAATAGTGACACGTGGTGGGTGCATTGGCTTCTTGACGACGATATGCGGTTTTTCTGTGCTCCAGATGCGACAATTTTGTTTATTAACATAACCACCGAGGTGGAAATGTGCTTCATCCGAAAAAATGAATTGCGAACTGTAGACGATTCTGTTGGTCGATTGGCTGCTGCACGAACTGAACTTTGTATGGCTTCATGGCAAGGTTATTATGCAAAATACTCATCAAAAAAGTGCGCGAAATTCCCAATTGTTAAGATCAACTTCGAGTTGACGTCGATGGTTGTTCACGCACGTTTTCAGCAACCGCAGCAACGTTTTCGGTCAAGCGCACCGGACAAGTACGTACACGGGTTGGTTTATCCACCAACATTCTAGTTCCACGAATTCGCTTCATGAATTAATCCACAAATTGAGCTTTATTTTCAACTTTCGCACAGTTTAAGTCGGGGACTCACCACTTTGGAAATATGTTTTTTTTAATATTTTCCTACTTTCTTCAAACGAAAAGCGATCCATTTCGGAAATTTCAAAGTTTTTACCCGCCTGCATTCCACCCACATCCTCTCACTTCCCACCCACATCCCTCCCACTTCCCGCCAACATCCCATCCACTTCACAACCACTTTCCATCCATTTTCCACCCACTTTCAAAACAACTAACCACCTACATCCCACTCACATCCCACCCACATCCCATTCACTTCCCAGTGGGCATCTCGGTCTTATTTCCAAAATCGGAAAATGAAAACACAACTGAATTCTCATTTTGACCTTACAAACCAAGTTTCAAGCCAATCGTATGAAAAATTGTTATTTTGCACGTAGAATTTGAAAAATCTCATTTTTAATTATTTTGTATTCTGTCCTTTCAAACAGAGTTTCAATCCAATCGGATGAAAAATAGTTTTTTTTTATGCTGAATTTTCCGGCAATTTTCCGACCGTCAGGTCAAATTTTCCTACATCAGAAAATTACATTTCAATTCATTTCGAGTTCTGTCAGTGCAAACCGAGTTTCAAGCCAATCAGATGAAAAATAGTTTATTTTCATGCCGAATTTTCAGGGAATTTTCCGACCGTCAGGACAAATTTTCCAACATCGGAAAATTTCATTTCGAACTAATTCGTATTCTATCCTAACAAACCGATTTTGAAGCCAATCGGGTGAAAAATAGTTTTTTTCATGCACAATTTTCCGGCCATTTTCCTTTTGGGCGGATTGTCCAAAATCGGATAATCACATTTCAAACTATTTCATATTCTGTCCTTACAAACCGAGTTTGAAGCCAATCGGATGAAAAATAGTTTTTTTCATGCAGAACTTTCCAGCCACTTTCCTCGTAAGCGGATTTTCCAAAATCGGGAAAACACGTGTCGAATTTTTTCGCGTACTTTGCATAACAAACCAAGTTTCAATTCAAACTTGTCCGACGCTTTTCCGACTTTTCCGGGTGGAATTTTCCAAAACCCCGTCTTAGTAAACACCACTCACAGAAACTCCTGTCCAAATTTCAGCTTTCTATCTCTTACCGTTTAGGCTGTGCAATGATTGCCAATCAGTCAGTCAGTCAGTCTGGACACTCTCTTTTATATTTATAAAGATAGATAGCTCAACTCACACAAACTTTTTTTTTGGGATACAATGTCAGCTTCCAAGAAAAATAGTTTTGTGCCTCACATCACACCCGACCAAAAGTTCGCCCGCGAATTTGTGCGCGATCCTCAAAGCGAAAAAAAAAAACGAACAAAACCTTCGTTTACGAATTCGCCAAACGTTCGTTTATGATACTTGTGTCGCTCAGTTTGTGTCAGGCAAACATTTGTACGCGAACATTCGCATGCGAATTCGCTCGCGAATGTTGACTCGAACGTTTTACGAGTTTCATTTTCACTCGTTCCTAAAATTTGTTTGTACAATAAAACTCGAATTAATTGTAATTTTTTACAATAATATTTATTTAAATTCATCGCTTTGGCTCCCATTGCAGCTTCTTCCAGGCATTTCTTTGTGTAAAAGCGGTTGCTTCCTTTTGATTGGCCTGATTTAAACAAAAAGCAATTAACAAATAGGCAACAGCACTTTGGAAAATACAATCATGAACTTTAAACCACATAAAACAATAATTGTTTACCGATTAATTAATTGACGCTCGGCTGTTTGCTAAGCCAAATTATAAATGCATACTGAAAATGCAAAGTCAAAGTCGACGGCGACGCGGCGTAGTTTTGGTTCATTTTCTACCTGCTGCAGAGAGAAGCAAGATAAAAGGGATCTCACAAAGAGTATCGCTAAAACTAAACAAAATACGAATAAAGTTCTTCGCGGAACTTTCGCTTGAAGCAAACCTTCGCTTGTGAGTCGGGTAGGATGTGTCATCTATAATATATATACATTTTCGCTCTCAGACGTATAGCTAATTCAGAAAAGGTATAACTAAATTTCAATATATGCATCCTCGTAATGGCAGCGAGAAGCAAAAATTAGCATCCCATGTCAGCTCCCAAAAACCACCGTTTTTTGTTTCACATGCGTCATCTATAATATCAATAAATCTTTGCCTGTACTTATTGAAAAGAGAATAAAATGTTATGAGTTATTTAAATAAAATATTTACTTGGTCAATAAACCAATAAATAAAGATAAATAGTTCGATAAATACGTTAGATTATATATACAATTGTTATGTCTCACCTAAAAAACATGCCCAGCACTGCAAGATTACATAGTATAAAGTTGACACCATGCGGCTTATGAAAAAGTGGAACAGTTGCTTGTGCAATTCTGGACAGAATGCTACATCCAGAGCGATTGGCCAGCACGCTATCTCCAGATTGGGTCTCCGGTTTCAGTGTGAATTCGTTACAGTTCAGCACACGATTGACAGATATGCCCCGATTACATTTACTTATCCAATCAACCGCTTGCATAGCCTCTTCAGTTTTATTTTGAGATAGTAAAAGTTTAGGACTCTCCGGATAATACAATAGTAGCAATCCGCCAATGAAACCGGGCAACAAATTGATTAATATTATTAACCGCCATGGCCGAAAGACAAAATCTCCAATTAAGTTAACAGACCAGTTGGATGACAGTATCATCCATGCAGTCGCTTTATTTTTGAACAAGGAAACATGAAACAAACAAGAGGATTAGGTAAAAATAAATTTACGGTGCAAAACAAATTAAGAATAATTTAAAAACAATCACAAGTTAAGCTCCTATTTTAGACAGTCGAACTTATATTCTAGTTTTTTAAAGCGATACTACATAGAAAGTAAGTGCGGATTTCAAGAACAGAGAAGTCACACAAAACACCAGTTCGTCAGCGATTACCCGGTGTGCCGAACCCATTCGACAACTCACGTCGATACGAGCCAATTGCTCGCTTTAATTAAACTGGTCAAATCTGAACAATTACGTCAAAATTTAGGCAAATCCTTCTAACACAGTTAGACCCGTTTTTTCCAATTCAATACTTATTCAAAACCGCCTAATCATTACAACAGACTAATATTTTTATTCTGTAAATATATGGCTATACGATATATTCATCCGATTTTGATCAAATTCTCCAAAATTGTGTTGAAACCAGAGATTAAAATCGAAACCGTAACTGCTAAAAACACTTTAAAATTTGAAACCGAAACCGTAACCGAAAAAAATTGTTTTCTTATAACCGTAACCGTATAACCTTTATTTAAAAAACCGCTTATCAGTACCGTAACCTAAACAAATATATGGGTTAATTTCGGTTTTTCCTCTACTAGTACAATGAACATTTTACATTGTACATATGAGTTTCTTCACTAAAGTTGGTTGCTTATTTAATACACGTTGTACTATTTCTAATGGGCTGGCATAACTAAGACGAGCCTGGAAAGTATCTTATATACATTGGTGCTAAAGCATAGAAGCTTGGTACTCAGACGCTGGAAATTTTGTCGGAGCAGAAAATGTTTAATAATTTCCAGATCCGCTCCGACAATGTAGTGTGACCAGGCAACAACTTTCGGATGCATTTTGTGTGGGGCTGGAGGTATAAGCAGTGTTATTTCTTTTGGAGACATACTGCAATGACGACAAACCAATGCGCATCGGAAGATTAGAATTAGCACATTAAACTCCACAGCCAGCTCCTTGGACCGGAGGCGGAAATGTTTGTAAAATAAAATATTTTTGTGCAATGGAAGTGTGTTGCTGATCTTTTTTTTAGCAAAGAAACAGTAACATTGTGCTTAATTTCAGGACGGGCGTTTTTCAATTCCCTATCACGAGTGCGAAGGACATTGCCAGTTTTGGCTATTGCGTAGCACTCTGTCTAACTCTGACTCACTTTGTCATAGGCGTGCTCATGGTGGTATTAATAAGGTAAGTCTAGGCATACATACATATATTGGCCCTCAGAAGCTGACGGCTTCACCTTTTTAATTGCACATGGTGCGTGCTTACTTAAACGAAATTGAACATGTTTGATTGTTAGAAAGATTACACACACACTCGGACTTGCACACTCGAATAATGGATAACATTGAGCGTGTTCAGCAGCATAAATCGATGACAAAAATAGACCATTTCTGTTAGATTGTGCTGGTAAACGGGCATGATGCGCAATCATGTTTGCTATATTTCGTGATTGTGTTAGATGTGAATCTAACAAAGGGCGTGTTCACCAGCATACACCAATCATCTAACAAAAATCTGTTACGTCGCTGCTTTGTTTTCAGGGCTGGCACCGGCTAACTAGGTCCTCCCCCAGGGCGTGACTCTTCCCAAGCCCGCAGCGAGCACAATCACCACAATCGGATGACCCTCACAATCAACACAAACACTGAAAACACTAAGATGTTTACGAAATACAAGCGCCATCTAACCCAGACGCGTCGGCATGGATGTTATTGCCGGCAACGTCCCCACCCTTCCTTGCAGCGGATGCCTATTATCATGTCTTACCCGGCTGCCCTAACATAGAAGACTTGCGGTCGGTTCACTCCAGGCTGGTATAATCCGCCTTCTCAAGTAGACTACAATAACTATTGATACATATTTTGATAGACGGTTTTATGTTTAGATATATTAATAATACATGAACTTTCGATTTAAATTGTAACCTTTTTTTTTCTTGCGTTAAGCTTAGTACTCAGACAAACTAAATCGATTTAGCTGGGTGTGAACTCCATATAAAAAAAGGGTGTCGGAAAGCTTTCGTAAAATTCCGACAGGCCTCCTACGCTCGGTCAAACTCAGTCAAACTAAAATTTCCATTCATTCCCATCGGAAATCATACAGCTGATTCAATTCCGATGGGGTGGTAGTAGAAAAAATTGTTTGTAATTTTTCCGACACCCACCCGTCGGAATGTCAGCAGCAAAAGCTCGACAAAAATCGTCGATTGGCATAATTTGAAATCAATGGTAAGATTTTGCATTGCCCATGACTTCTACATTCCATATATCCTCCACAAATCCCTAAATATTTGCAAAAACAATTAACTAAATTCAAATTCAAGCAAATCAGAGCAGTAAGACCGTTTCACACTTGGTGGTATTTTGATAAAGGGTGGTATTTTGGCGTTGAACAGTCACACTGCATCGTCCGCTGGGAACCCATCGGAATAAGTTGTGAATTTAGCTAGCGGACGATTTAGTTTGTCTGAGTACTAAGCTTTACAGATT
>JAEIFU010002075.1:0-51354 GCA_018904235.1 Lordiphosa stackelbergi
GTATTGCTGTTTATTGAAACAAAAGATTTCAGAACAGTTGCTCAAAATGAGAAAGCAAGCGGAATAAAATCAATTGCGAGCAATTGTGAATCCTGCAGCTTTAAAGAAGTTTTTTTGGCTGCAGCAATTAAAAAAAGATATTTTGAATATCAAATGTCTGAATTAAAAATCTTTAATAGTTAATAAACGTTCTATATTTTGTTAACCTAACTCAACCGGGCTCAATTTCAATTCAATTTTTCATATAATGTGAGTACGGAAAAGAAGTGTGCGAACTCTACTAATTTCAATAATGTCAAACTAAACTGCTCTAAAAAATCGTTGTCTACTAAATTTTGAGCGAGTGCAGCACAACAAAATGTAATTTATATAGTCCTCCAGGACTTTATTGAGTTAACTTGGTCATGGTCCGAATCAAGAAATGCTTTTGAAGCGCATGAGCAACCTTCATCAATAGTATATATCATAGTTGTTCTCTTTATGCTCTACAGTTTGTTTAAAAGTTCTAATGTTCTTTTTTTCTTTTTTTTTTTTTATTTTGATCCGTATATTGTTTTTGTCGTTGAAAAAACTACTAAATTAAACCCGAATTTTTATAAAAAGTGGTCCTCTTCGGGTTCAGGTTCGAGGAGTCAAAAATATTTGATGTTCGGTTCCGGGTCCGGTTCGTCGGACCCGAAAAACGCTGAACCGAACCGGTTCTAAAGTGGGTTCTCTAGAACGGTTTGCAGCCTTTGGCTAACCTATTATTCAATTTTTTTCCAAGCCCTAAAATATTTTGAGATGTGGACTTGAACCACTTGGGAACTGCAACAAATTTGCACAATTACACAATTCCTGAAAATGGCTCAGAACAGCTTCGTTCGATTGCAAAACGCTCATGTATTAATCAACAACATCTATGCATCAAACTTGCATACAACATGTTCGCCGTTCAGTTTTATTCAATCATATTATTGGCACTCCGATTATAGTCTTGTTCCTCTTCATTCCAATCATTTCGGGTGTTTAGTGTGAGCGAGAATCACCTCTTATGAGACGGCAGATTTCGTCACGTTTCTATCTTCTGTGTACACAAGAGCCCTCTGCAGCAGCGACGTCGTTACACCGATCGTATACGAGCTTATACTGCTCTCTTTTGCCACAACAGACAAGTGCTAAGTGAGAGCGCTCTCTCGTTGCCAAACATACACGCAATGCCAAAATGAGCATGTGTGTTTTGACGGCCTCTGAAATTAGAAAGACAGAAAGAGTTTTGATCGATCGAACACATAAGTTTTGTTCGATGAATAAATGTGCACATAAATGTCCTATCAAAAAACTCATGCTCAACCTCTCGACGCTTTTGCCAGTATGAGCTGAATAAATTCAACGCTGAGCTTTGTTGATTGATTAAATATGAGTAAGAATTTTTTTGTTTATGAGGCAATTAAGGACTGAAATTGATTTTTGCAGTTTTCTGATCCCGTGTAATAATCAACTCCATATTACCAATATACAGACCCGACTTTCAGTTCATAGCTTAAATAAATTGTAAGATACGGCTCTGAATCACTGTTTAACCAGTTCAAAAACGGTTCGATTCCGTCTCCACGATACCAGTTCAATACTGAACCTGATCCAGTTAAATATCCAACTCCATTTTGCAGATTTAAGGTTTATAGCTTATATGACTTCTTAAATATGGCACTGATGCACTTTTTAACCGTTTTTAACCGCCTTCACAGACTTGAGATATAGCCTATGACTCTTTTCTGATCTGGATAAACATGCTGTGAAAATTTCGTAAAGACATACAAAGTACTTATATATATAAGTACCGATTTTTTTTACCTACGTTTTGGGTTTAAGGACTTTAAGGAAGCTGGATTTATGTTAGAGTTATTATCTGTCAGATCTACTTAGCAACGATCAAATTTAAATCTCAATGAAAAAACACAGAATTTTTTTAAAGATCTAATATGTAATGAACCATGAATCAAACCAAACCCTAGGATTCGATAGTTTTCAAGATTGGCTTTAGATTGACGACTTGGTATCCCAAAAAGCTGTATCTATGAACTGGTATCCCTACAAACTTCACTTGGGCTTATCTGTAAAGCAGAAACACACGGTTATAACTCAAATAACTGGTTCGGATTGCGATTTAAAGAAGCCTCAAACATTTTTACAGTGAATTGGTAAGTTTCCATTTTCGTTAGTGCAAAACTGCCCTCATATTATAAAATAATAAAATCATGAAATGAAAACTTGTACAATCTTGTGTAAGCCTTGCTACTTTTAGTTAGGAGCAATCCTATTTGAAATAATAAATTCTCAATGATGACTATTTTCCTCCATATTTATTATCCTGGGTCACCCTGCTGCATTTACATACATATCCCCCTACATATGTGGGGCATTTTAATGCATTTGACTGCGTTGCCAGCTCGAGACTCCAACGAAGGTGTTAAGTTATGGCACAGTCTGGAACTACACACAGCTGGGCATCCAATTTGGATGCTGGTCCGCATCACATTTCGCATTTGCCAGTTGCCGTTGGAGCATTCCATTGGATCTGGGTGGTTTCTCACTGCTGGCTCACTGTCATACTCCGTACCAGAAAGCCACACGCCCAGTTTTGAGCCGCCTGCGCGCTACGCTGTTTGATTTATGGCCCATTGTCAAATTATCCTTGATAAGTCATTAATAAATTGTTGGTTTGTTTTCTGGTTGTTCCTTTGGCCAGTGCGCCACATCGGTTGGCTTTTGTTTTGACGTTGACTTCTGTGACTCTACGTGAACTTTAATGCTTAACACTTTCACATGGCCATAAAAAATTGAGCTAAGTAACCGCTTTGCGGTTCTACCCCCCAGCTCTCCGTGTCCGTAATTTATGTCTTTACAAGCTCTCAAATGAAGTGGCAAATTCACACTTTTAGCCCGGCCCCAGACCGTAAAAATGTAATAGTTCGGGCTGGATTGCACACACAAATAACATCATCATAAAAACCAATTCACAAATCATAAATATAAATGAATCCAATTGCATGACTGCCTTCCTGGCTGGCCACAACGATCATCGATCCATTTCGCATACAATAAAGCAATCTGATTTTCGTATCATAAACTTAAAATACTCACTCTCGCTCCCCCTCCCTGAACATTTGCCTCTGCCAGCCGTAAATCTTCGCTGGCCCAGCCTGGCCGACTGGCCTATCAGCATGTACATGGAATCCAACAGATACCAGACTAAGGTCCAGCTACGATCTGTACAGCTTCAGTGTTTGCGCACGCGCACGCGTTCGCCGGCGTTGATAGATTTATGGCGCCAAATAAAATGCCTTAAGACAACAAGCCAAATCACCAGAGACTCAGCTCTCTTTGACCGGGATCCAAAAAGGGGTAGGAGATGCAGTAGATGGCGATTACTGGACACTGGGAATGACTGCATCGCTGGTTAATCAAATAGTAAATGCGAGAAGAGAGCAGTAAACATGATCTTTGGCGATTTGTGGGGTTGGCAAAACTGAAATGGTTGGGCATATTAGTTTGGCCAGGATGGAAATTTACTTTATATTATTCATAAAAAGAGATAAGAAGAAAGATGGAAGTATTAAAGAGTATGTATTCTTATATTTTACTAGCAGGTTTTAAACTTGAAACGAAGAAGTGAAGCTTACTTGACAATGGCCATCTTTTAAATCTTCATCCAGGAAAACTCGCGATTTAATGATCTTTCGATCTTCACCATCCGTCTATTTACCCGTCTTCATGATAATCCCAAATCATTATAAACTTCTGCGAATTTTGCGATTTTGAATTTTTGAACTCATTATACGATTTTGTAAATTTCGCGTTTTTGGAGGATTTTTACCCCCTACTATCAAATCTTCATAATAATTTTGCAATTTCAGATTTTTATACTCTGTACCGAAGGTACATAGAGTATATTAAGTTTGTGAAAAAGTATGTAACAGGTGTCAGCATCAACAGCAGAGTCGATATAGTCATGTCCGTCTGTTCGTCCGCCCGTCTGTCTGTCCGTCCGTCCGTATGAACAAACAGATCTTAGAGATGGCAAGAGTTAGAGGGTTGACTTGTATTGGAAGCATACAAATGCTTCTTATACTTGCTGGCAGATCAAGTTTATTTTCAATTTTTGCCACGCCCCCTTCCGCCCCCGCAATTTTGAAAATAGATGATAGATTTGAAACAGATGATAGATGATTCGTACCTTCTAGATATAGTTAGTCATTAGCAATATATATCGATTTGCCGAAGAAATTATGAAGATCGGATGAGTGGTTCTCAAGTTATGAGCAAACCCCCCACCCCCTCCCATCCTTTCACAACCAACGCCCCACAATCTTAAAGAGAGAGAGAGAGGGAGAGAGAGACAGTGGGAGAGAGAGAGAGAGGGAGAAACGTAGAGATGAGAGCAGCTGCAGCACTGTATTCAGCTCCTACTCTATGTACAGAGTATAGTATAGTCGGGCTTGACCGACTTTCTCACTTGTTTTTGTTGTTTGCCATTTCCAAACTTCGCAATATCAATCTTTTGGGAATAGTCGAATATAAATTTGGTCTACATAATGATCTTAGGTCTTAGGAAAATTTTGTAAATATCGCGATTTGTTTGACCATTTATCTACCTATTACCGTTTTACCGTTTATTCTATGCTTACCCTATCTATCAAAACTTTATAATAATCTAATTTCTTATGAGTTTTATAACAAATTTCATAATATTTTAGTATAATAAAGGGTGATTTTTTAAGAGCTTAGGAAAGTTTAAAAAAAACACTTAAAATTCAGAAAAATGCATGAAATCTTTATTTGAATCGATAATACGGTCCATATAATTTAATGTTTGAAGATTATTTCATGCGATTGTTGACCGTGACTGCGCCTCAAATGGTCCATCCGCTTAGTCCAATTTTGGCATACTCTTTCCAACATTTCGGCCGGTATCTTACGAATAAATGCTTCAAAGTTGTCTTCCAATGCGTCAATTGAAGTGGGCTTTTCTGAATAGACATGAGCTTTACCATAGCTCCACAAAAAATAGTCTAAAGGTGTTAAATCGCACGATCTAGACGGCCAATTAACCGGTCCCGAACGTGATAAAAAATGTTCACCGAACTCGCCTCTCAATAAGTCCATTGTGGCGCGTGCTGTGTGGCAAGTGGCACCGTCTTGTTGAAACCACATGTTATGCAAGTCAAGCTCTTGCATGGCATGTGGCACCGTCTTGCTGCAAAATTTTGGATATTATATACCATTTGATCTGGTCCTCCTATTAACCTGTCGCTTTATCCGTCTTTATGATAATCCAAATTCAAATGAGAATTTATGAAATTTTGCGATTTTCTTGGGTTTCAATTTGCAAGTTTCGCCATATATTTTGGTCCCTTCAATCTACACCTCTTATTAACCAATGTTTGAGCTTTCGTAAATACTTGAATGACAATTTAACAAATTTCGCGGGTTTCGGTCTACACCTCTTATAGATTCAATTATTCAATTCAATTACCATTTATCCAATATTCATAATAGTTTAAGGTCCTACAATAATTTGGCAAATATCGCAATTTTTCTGAAAATATGAGACCTTTTTTTACCATCTAAACATTAAGCACTTTAATAAATATTTTTATACCCTTGCAAAGGGTATTATAATTTTGCCCAGAAGTTTGCAACGCATAGAAATATTCATTTCCGACCATATAAACTATATATATTCTTGATCAGGGTGACGAGCTGAGTCGATTGAGCTTTGTCTGTCCGTCTGTCTGTCCGTCTGTCTGTTTCTACGCAAACTAGTCTCTCAGTTTTGAAGCTATCGAGCTGAAACTTTGCACAGAGTCTTCTTTTTACTGCACACTGCTAATATGTCGGAACCGACCGGATCGGATGACTATATCTTATAGCTGTCATAGGAAGTATCGGTCGAAAAATGGGTTTTAGTGAGAAAAACTTTTTTGTTTTTAATGTTCACGACTCCCTACTCAGCGTTTATTAATATTAGATGCTTTCACACAGATTTGCAAGTTTTGGTCAAAATCGGAAGACTATATCTTATAGCTGCCATAAAAACTATCGGTCGAAAAGTGGGTTTTACTTAGAAAAATTGTTTGTTTTAATGCTGGCGTTCTAAAACTCTGATGTATTAAAACATTTGCAAGGGTATAAAAACTTCGGCAAAGACGAAGTTAGCTTGGCCTTCTCGTTTTATAATAATTTTGCAAATTTCGTGGTTCTTTGGACCACTAAAATAAAAGCTATATAGCCCATGTTTAAGTCCAGGATACAACTATCTGAGTGCCAAGTGTTGTCATAGCGGTCTGCACGAGGTCACACAGCGTTTGAGCAAACATTCCGCATTTGAAGATGGCAATATCATCAGCGTAAGCCATCACTACGTGTCCCTCCGCCTCCATAAGTCGCAGCAGTTGGTTAACTGTTACAACCCATAGTAGCGTAGAGGGAACATATCCTTGCGAGCAGTTGCACTGCCATGTTGGGAGTACACCGTCCTGCAAGTCATTCATGTAGATCTTAACACATCTCATTTAATCTTTCTCAATTTCGCATCCCAATTTTTCTAGTTCTAAACGATAGTGCCCAAAAAGATACTTTATAGTGCCAGTAGGAAATCACTGTGGTTAGAGCGAGACGACCATATTCCCAAATATATCCAGAGAGCGTAAGTGAGAGCGAACAGCTGACTAATTTCTGACATAAGCGGTGTCGACTCAGCAAAGTTTCTCTCTGGTACTCATTCTCCATGAAAACGCCTCTTCAGCAGCTGCCTCTTAGGCCTGTTCTGGTTTTCACTTTGGACAAAAATTGTCGAATTCAAATTTGTTAAATGTGCTGTTGTTTAAAATGGATTAGGTTAATCAGATTAAATCGTTTTGATTTGAATCCGTGTTTAATTGAAATGAGAACATGTAAAAAATACGAACTCACTTTAGTGAAAACTGGAACATGACAGTTTGTGTTTAACCTCTGGCAATGGGCGTCATCCTGTATAGCGCAATACTCTGATATCTAAATCTGTTTCATCCCCTTCAAAGTAGTCCCCTATGCCAACAAATTTTTCAGTTATCATAGCACTTGGCAAAGTCCTCCTTCGGAATGGCCTTCAGAGAATTCTGTGATTTTTCTTTTATCATCTCAATCGAGCATTACTGGGGAATTCTGGTGTAGACAAACAGTCGCCAACAATTCCTTTGTTCTATGTTAACTTGAAATGCAGGGTACTGCCAAGTTGTGCTTCCCTTAAAGCAAAAACCACAACGCAGACACGCCCCAAATCTTAAATCTAATCACTTAGTCAAAGATTCGCGAGCACGCAATTTGCAAATCTTCTTCATGCTCGCTATAATAATTCTCCGATACGATAATTAGTCGCAATGCGATTATAAAACATTTCCCAGGCAACGCCAAGGCAGCCTACGGCTACGTCTCCGTCTCCATCCTCATCTTCAGCTTCGCTCCACGGCGCATGAGTAACGCGCCGCAAAGCCAAGATTTATGGGTCCCGGGCCACGGTAGACTTTGCATTTGTTGGTCGCGATGGCGACACAGTTGACGTTCATTTGAGCACGCCGATCTCTTAGCCGCTCTAGGTGAGCGCTCTCTGGGGTAATTTATGCGCCAGCCCGTTGACATAATTGCACGGGGCCGAGGATCGGTGGGGAGCAGCAAATTGATTGAAATCTTACAACAAACTGCAAAACCTCAAAACGCAGCGTTGAGCGACATGCAACAATTTTATGAAAAATAATTACACCTTTGTACTTTGTCAATCAAAGCGAACGTTTGCGGCTCGGCAATAAGCCACAGACAACATGTTGAAAAATCGCTACAACTTTTCATTGAACCAACACAAATGGGCCAAGCGTTGACTGAGCGAGCGGGCGAGCGAGTCAGCGTAAATCTCATTTGAGCCTCTACTGACATGTCGCAGGATTAAGTTGTCAATTGGTTCAGCCCTGGTGTGGTGCTTCCCCGCCCCCCACCGAACCCAACCTCATCCAGCCAGGCCCATCCATCTCACCGTGGTTGCGAAAATATTGAAATTATGTTGTGTACGAGAAACGTGAAGGACTGGGACGGAGCTTAGTTGCAATCTCAATACAATGATCGCATTTTGATGGATTCCCCATTGATTTACGATGCGGCGGCCAGTTAGTCTGGCGCTGCAGCAATTAACAGGCCTCATTTTGGCCCAGAGAGGGAGAAAGAGCAGAGGCTGATTGAATGACTCGTTTGTCAGGTGATTGCCCGGACATGCTGCCAATAAAGATAATTTATGTATGTATATCCCAAAGTGTGATGGGTGGATCAACTTGGGCGTACTCCGAGTCCAAGATGACACTGCTTTCGCACCTCTTCTCTTGGCCATAAGTCAATTAGGTTCTGGTCTGCGATAAGATTGGCAAATAAGATGCAATTGATTTTGCTTGACATGCTGGCCGGGAATGAGATGACAAAATGCGGAGCGGGAGAGGAAGAGGGGCTTGACACAGCATTTCCATTAAGTATTTATGTCATTTGAGTTTACTCGAAAATTGTATTTGGGATTAGTTTGGGCCACAATTTGATTTTATACTTTTTTAGATGTATTAAGGGCATTTGAGCCTAACTCGAAAATCTGACAAACCACATTGGTGATCTCGTCGTGATTTACTAAATATGTACCTAGCAATGTCGTTAAATCCTACAATTGGCCTTTGCCTGAAACTCGAGCTGCAGATAGCAAACACCTCTAATGCAAAAAATAATTTTGGTAGAAGACAAGCTTTTGCTATTATTTTTCTTGGTTGTGTGGGTATGAACCGCTTTGTTGAATTCAGCTGCCTGATGAGTCCGTATGTTTTGCCAAGTGCTTGGTTTATATGGTCCTCCCAAGACAACGTATTGATAAATGTAAACCCTAAATTATTTGCTCTGTCCTACGTATTCAATATCAACTTTATCTATTTCAAGCTTCTGTAAGGCGTCAGTGTTGTAAATTTTCTTATGAATAACCGAAAGCATTTGACTTTTAGGGTTAATGTTTAACCCGTTTCTCTCTGCCCAATCACTTATTACACGTAGTTCACTGTTACAAATATTAATACACTCTGACACTTTACTTAGCGGACGACTAACATACATTTCGTACATCATCAGAGTTAGACAACAAAGTGGGAAGGTCATTTATATACAAACAAAACAGTAATGGTCCTAGAACAGACCCTTGTGGGACACCTGTTCTAGTTTTAAGAAAAGAAGAATCAGTTTGGGTAAAAATACGGCTTGACTTCTTCTTTAAGGTACGAGGTCATCATTGTCTGCGCTGTTGTTGAAAAATGATAAAGTATTCTTAACTTTTTAAGAAGTACATTGTGGCTAACCGTGTCAAAGGCTTATATTATATACGATTGTCAACATCAAGTGCAAGAAAATTTACTGGGGACAAGACATGCTTTCGAGCTTTCACTGTCGCCACTATTTAAAGTAACAATGCTTACTTGCAGTTTAAAGTCAACTATTTACATTTATATTAAAATTCTATTACAGAGACTTTCACTCTTATATTAAGAAAGGAAGAGGACTTTGTATTTCCCCCTTAAAACAGGGAAAACGCTAATTTAATTTAATTTAAATTTTTGAATAATAAAAATAACCAACCAGAACACTCACAAAATAAATGTTTAAAACGCTTTCTTTTTTACACTTGAAAAGTGTATTATAATTTTACCCAGAAGTTTGCAACGCATAGAAGGAATCATCTCCGAACACATAAAGTATATATATTCTTGATCAGCATGACGAGCTGAGTCAATTGCTTTGCTTTGTCCGTCCGTCTGTCCGTCCGTCCGTCTGTCCGTCTGTCTGTTTCTACGCGAACTAGTCCCTCAGTTTTGGAGCTATCGAGCTGAAACTTTGCACAGAGTCTTCTTTTTACTGCACGCTGCTAATATGTCGGAACCGACCGGATCGGATGACCACTTCTTGTAGCTGCCATACAAATGTTCGTTTGGAAAATGGTTTTTAGTAAGAAAAACTGTTTTGTTCTCAATATTACTGCTCTCAAACAAGGTCATGGGTAATATGTAATGTTTTTAAGCTGATCTGCGAAGTTTGGTCGAAGTCGCTAACCGTTGAGACAAGCTATTTCAAGTGTATAAAAACTTCGGTACAGACGAAGTTAGCTTTGTCTTTCTCGTTTCACTTACAATACGTGTTTTGCAACCGTATTTACAAAGCTTGTGGAAAGCGTACAAAAATAATTTATAAAACATGTTTTGCAAGCGACTTTTCTAAGCTTATAAAGATGAGTGCGTTTCGACTATAAAACGCTTACTTTGATGCGTTTTATAAATGTCACAGCAGCGTTTTATAAGCGTTTTGCTTATATTTGAACGCTTACAAAACGTGTATTTTTGTATGAAATTGTTTGCTGGGAACAGACGTTTTACTTGCAATGCAGTGTTCATCGACTCACACAACCATAACTTCGGCTCGCCTCTTCATAAAAACACGACTGACTTCGACTAACTGTGGATGGGGCCGCCTCTGATCATGATAGATGTAGATATCCTTGAGAAAGTTCGGAGGAGGACGGTGATAATTTGCGATTGCAGATAGAAAATGTAATGGATATTGACGAAAACAGTGGAGACAATGTCGCTGCTAATTATAATAAGGTTATAATAAAAAGTGAAATGAAAGAGTCTGTCCGGAAGGTTTATAATGGTTGGTTTAACAATAATCAGTTCCCGTTAATGAAACTGAAAAATCAATTTTTTTCATTTCATTTTCGATTACGCCTTTATTTGGACTTTTTTTGGGGTCTTGAGAGTTTGATTTGAAGCGGTTCATTCTTGGTTCAAGAAATGCACTTTTGGATATAGCATTATCATTCTTACAGTACTTTTGACATCGAACATTCTAAATTTGGTCTTTTTATACCCCATTCCCATTAAATATGGGAAAAAGGGGATCATGAAGCTGTGCTTTATGTAACAGCCCGAAAACGCGTGGATCTCACAGACTATGGCAAATTCCTCCTCTCCTTCTTTTTAAGCTTAAACCTAGTGACTCAATATATATTTGCAGGCCCAATATCTGCCTATTCTGAATACCACAATAAGATCCGAGCAAAAACACCGAAGATATGCAATTGCGCCTTCCCATTTATTCAAATAAATTTTAAAATAAAAAGAATTCAAAGGTATAGGAACCACAATTCTTGGAACAGAGTATTTTGCTGTCGTGGCACTCGATTTTGAGCACCGCTCATCCAATCTTTTTTATTTCTTCTGCAAATCGATACTTAATGCTAATTACTAACTATCTGCAGAAGGTACAAACCGTCTATCTAAATATCTGTGGAATATATGACGTGGCAAAATCTGAAAATAAACTTGATCAGCCTGCAAGTATAAGAAGCATTTGTCCCATACATGTCAAACCTCCATCTCTGGGATTTGTTTGTTCATACGGACGGATGGACAGACAGACGGACGGACAGACGGACGGACATGGCTATATCGACGCTGCTGTTGATGCTGTTCAAGAATATATTTACTTTATAGGGTCGGAAATGATTCTTTATCCCTGCTACATACTTTTGCACAAACTTAATATACTCAGCAGGGATGTCAAAATATTATGGATATATCGAAATATCGAATTTCTTGCCCGAAATTACGAATATCATTATCGCATATTTTTCCGAGGCGATATATCGGAGATCGAACATTTTTGGTGAATATTTTTCGGTGATAATTTTGTTTTAGCGTTCGGTCACAATGTTGCAAATAACTGTTTCCTGTGCTCTGGACATGTAAAGCAAAATGTTTAAAAGTTATTTATGAAAGAAAGCGCAGTGCAAAATGTGCACTGCTACTATAGTATCAGCAGTGTTACTCGAACGCAGCGAGCATGCCAAATGGGGCAGTGTACCGGAAATCAGTCCACGGACTCTGTTGAAAATGAAGTACCAAACTTTCCTCTTGGCTACAGTTCTTTCTTTTTATGTTCAGGTCTGTTTTCAATTTCACCTCAGTTTTTCGTTGAAACGTTTATAATTTAAACTCTATTTTAATAAGGTTCTATGTAGGGTGCTAATAAAGATCGGATGAACCTTAGTCGAGTTATAAGGAAAAGAAACAATTATAACGGGTAGCACTGGCCGCAACGGCGATGGGCAGCATTTTACACACTCAGTGATCAGCTTGATCAGACATAAGCAAACAGCGTCAGCAGGGCGTAAGAGCAGACGGCTCATCAAGACCAGTGTGCGCAATCGACACTCACTGATAAAGGTTTTTTTTTTGGCTGGTCTGTTTTCTAACTCAAATTTTGTGTCAACCGCTGGTCTATTACATTAGCTTTTAAACTATTGTGCTAAAATTTGACACAGAGTCTTTTGATACTCTGTACCAGAGTATATTAAGTTTAAGGACAAATCATTGCCAACCCTAAAGAGTATATATGTTCTTGATTAGCATCAACAGCCAAGTTGATATATAGCCATAACCGTCTGTGTTAGTCTGAATAAACACACAGATCTCAGAGATGGTAAGAGATCGAAGATTGACATGTATGGGACTTATACTTTGCCCGTTTCGGTCGATTTTTCATAATTCAAAGCGTTTCCACTGCGTTTGGTTTTCCCCTCCCAGCTACAACAACCGATCTGGCCTGTTTTTTTGTCTTTTTGTTTCAAAAATGTGCTTTTTTCTAGATGAAAAGAACATTTAAAGTTATAAATTTTTATTTTCTAGCCTATGGTTGCTTTTGGATACAACCATTTTTAAAGATTTTTCGTGAGAGGCAACATTTCGATGTAGTCCAACTTCACCTGTACTGGCAAAGCAAGATACTCTTTTCGGCTTGTTCCTGGCGTGTTCCTTATGTTTATGTGGACTATTCTGGTGATTTTGATGTGCTTCCGTGGTAGTTTTCCTACAAAGGCTTTCATTTCACTTGTTTGTTTGTATTGTTGTTACCTTACTTGATCGGTTGGCCATAGTCCTGTTGACAACGTCGGTCTAGGTCCAATCCATTTTGTTTAATGTAAGGGAACGTTATTATAATATAAATAAATTAACAAAATAAAAACATCTACATTCCATTTCTTTACCGCAATTCTTGTACCAGCTGATTTTGTTGTCAAAAGTTTTATCGATATCGATATCTATCGATATTCATCGTATAAATATGAAAAAACGAGTGTCAGAACCAGCGTCCAAAGTGGACTTGACTTTTTCCCTACCTCCTACCCCCCCTCGGTCAACAACTGAATTTTTTTGTACGCAGTTGGACGCGCGTTCTTCAATAAATGGACGCGAACTCTAACTCTGCTGTAGTAGAATCGCACTATTATACTTGCAGGCGGATCAAATTTATTTTCAATTTTGGAAACACCCCCTTCCGCCATCACAATTTGGAATATGAAATGGTTACAGTAGTGGCGCCATCCATGTGTCAGTTTTAAAATGGTTGCAGTTACACGTAACTAACTATATTTATTAAAAACATTACGTGCTTAATTCAAAGAATTAAATTCGATCAAAGCGACGACGGGAGAAAGCGCGGGCAGGCTCTTCTGGTCAGCGATAGCACACTCCATATATTGATAGCATCCATAAATATCGATAGGTGGCTGCAGTTATCGCAAGGGGAATTCATTGGGGAGGCCACAGGGTCACAGTAGTGGCTAAATTTATTGGACTGTTGTGAAAATCAAGTAGTGGCGCCATTTATTGATCAAGTTATGACCACAGAAAATGCATCTCAATATACGTAGACAATGCCTGACATATATATTCTAATACTACCATCAGTTGGAATGCGTATTAGGACTAAAGAACTTTGTATGTTCTCAGCTTTGCCTTCTAAATGATGTTTATCAAACATTGATTTATTTAAAATCATCCAAATTCGAATTTTCGAATCATATTTTATGTTTCGGCACATCAGCTTGAATTTGCTAATTATATTCTGCATCGTTTTGCAGCCTTGGATTCAATTTCCTCTATTTCCACACACTTATGCCGGGGCCAGTCCCTGGCTGCTTGAGCCAACATTCAATTAGTGCATAACTCAACAAAAAACCATAAACTCTCAAACCAAAGTGATAAAAACTGGCAAACTGCACATGCAACAGTTGCATTTACAGTGCCTCAATCCTCAATCCTCGGGCCATCAGGCAAATCAACATCCAAATCAAATTCATTGTATGGCCCTGGCCATGACCAGGTCTAGACACACAGCCCCAAAACAAGTCAACGAGTTCCAAATGCAGCAAACAGCCAGCGCGAAAAACCGTTAAGCATCAATTTTGACGCGTCATAAAACTGCAATGAAGTGATAAGTGCCGCTGCAACAGAGCGAGAGAGAAAGATAGAGAGAGAGAGCAACAGGAATGTACAGTTGATAGATATTTTTGCCGAGCCAAACAGCGAATGGAATGTCGAACACTGCTGGGCCTGGCTGGCGGTCGGACATCCGTATCTATGAGATAACAATGCAAATGCAATGACTTGCCAAGTGTGTGTGTGAGTGTGTGTGTGCGAGCCAGGCGACAATCAAACAAAACAAGACTTTTATGAACACCGCGGGAAGTTGACAGCTTGCGTCATTGATAGGATGCAAACTGTAAATGTACCACCCACCGCACCCTTCATCAGCTCCACATTGTTGCTGACGTTGGTTTTGTGCAATTTTATTGCATCGCGTGCGCAATTATGAATTTGTATATATATATGGCTATGGATATGGATATTGGTATCGCATAAATGAACATGGCGGGGCACAATCATCATCATCATCAACATCAACGCTCTCCTTATTTTTTGTTTTACCGCAGCCACATGAAAATGCATTTTCCTGATAGATTTTCACATGTGTAAAAACGATTTGATTATGACAAATGTTTCACATGTTGCATTTTGATGGATCAAACAATATTTTACAGTTGAATTTATTGAATATACTCACTGAAACTATGGCAATTTTATTCATATTATTAAGTTTTTCCAAAGAAAGATTTTTGAGTGATTTTTTTCAAAATGTGCATTTTTACAGAATGGAAATGGAATTGCAATTTTCTAAAAGAAGTCAAAATCCACTTTACACTTACTTTTGCTTTCAATCTTCACTATCTATCTATTTACCCGTCTTCATGACAAGCTAAGCTCATCATCAATTTTTTGGACCGGTTGGCCTACACCTCCTATTTACCCGTCGACAGTTTCAACTATAAAATCTTCACGATAATCTTAACTCATTATGCAATTTTTGCGATTTTCTTTGGACCGATTGATTTTCGTTTTCTATTTACCCGTCTACATTTGGTATTTATACAATGTTCTTCAAATTGTTAATTTATATGAAAAATTTGTAAATTTCGCGGTCTTTGGACCATTTAAATAAAGTCTATAAATAGTTATTCAGCTATTCGGGGCGACGACGAATCCATCAAATCAGAGATCCCTTTGAGCTACTTGATTTGAGCAAGATTGATCTAGTTGCTTTATTTAGCTGATCTGAGCTTCGAATCATTTCTAAGGGTCCGCGCACACATGCGGCAGAAAGATGAACTGATGGCAGAACTTAAGGCTGATCTTGACAAATCATCACGCTCCGTGTATGATGGTGTGCACAACAAGCACTGGATTGATCTTTAAAATTAAGCTGTTAGTTCAGCTTTGCCGAATCAATCAAACATGTTTGTTTATTTCGGCTTTCTGGTGTAATAAAATACCATGGTCAGCCGTCAGTTCATCTTTCGGTCGGAAGTGAGCTCGCGCCCTAACAGATCAAATAGCTCATAGCTCATGTCATGAGCAATAATTCAATGAATCAATAATTTTGTGAGTTATGATTAGAAGTTCCTAGACAGATCAAATCATAAACAATAGCAGTGTTCACCAGCACAAATCGACGACAAAAAAATGGATTGATCTAGTTCTTGTGATTTTAATGGATGAAAAAAAGAAAAATTTAAGATGTGATTTGAAATCAAAGCGTTAGCTTTCACGCATACGAATTTTACCTAAAAATTGTATCAAAGCGTTCAGCATAAGTCAATCAACTTTTTTTATGGACGATGATTGATGTATGAACAAGGAAAATGTTAATGGGATCTTTGATTCAATACATGCAGCGCTCTAATACCTACTCGCAATTGTCAAAACTTTGGCGAAAGTGTATCAATCCGACGATTTGGAAAAGTTTGTTAAGCCTCTCAAAACTACAATATCTGCAAACAAGCCGTGGACCTTTCAACAAAACTCTTCCACATCTCACTAAGCAAAAACGACTCAAACATGGCTAAAATACCATGTAGCGTACTTGATGATTGGCCTGCTGGTAGCCCAGATATTGGACTATAAACTGTGATCCGCTTGCCCGAGCTGTGGACACTTTCTCAATGCAATGAAAGCTCAAGGAGGAAATTTCAAAAAATTTGTTGTACGATTTGTATTACACTAGTGTGTAATATTAGGTTTTACAGTACTTGGCAGTGTCCATTCGGACTTACCGATAATGTGTTTTAATGTAAGTATTTATTGAGAAAATGTGAGAATTTGGTGTGGATGGTGTTTTGTTAGAGTCGCCGTGAGTTGAGGTCCTTGGGTAAGACTCTCTTTAACCTTCTCCTTTGAAGAACTCCTGGGATTTCTTTTAGCCAGTTTGTTGGGCTGGTGTGATAGCTTGTCAAGGTATATGACAGAGTGCTTATTGATAATATATTCAACCAAAGGAATTTGAGGCGGGAATAGTGTGTTGATCTTCGAGAGCAGACCTTCGTGCCACATTCCATCAAAGGCCTGCTGAATGTCAAAGTCAGCTGCCACTTAATATTCCTTTCCGTCATACCTCATATAGCCATAGAGTTACCCAATAAAAAGAAGAAAAAGTTTTGAAATATATTAAAAATTTGGGAGAATGGCGGGTTCTGAGCCGCTGGGGGTTGTGAGCCACTCGAATATTGGCCACAAAAAAAATAATTTTAAATTTTTTTTATGTCATGTCTCTCTTCTAATTAACTAACTTTTGGCAAGCAACCTATCAGTGTACACCTTCTTTAAGTTCGTGAACCAGAACTCGACTTTTTTCCATCTTAAAAAAAAAAAGTTTTTTTTTCATTTTTGACTTGAAAATATTATACAAAATTTTTTTCGTAATGATAAAAGTAAGTATAAGGGAAATATATTTGGTCGATTGCCTTTTTGATAGAAATATGTTTTTGTTTTTTTTAACAATTTCTTTTTGGTAATGTGACGTCACCAAAAAAAAAGTGAGATATGGAGGGTTGTGAGCCACTTTGAAAAAAGTCGGTTTTGACTTTCAAAGAGAATATTGCAATGACACGCAATAAAACAGAGGAAAAACTCTCCTAAGAAGTAAAAAAACATTGAAAAAGGCAAACAAAAGAACAGCCACAAGCAAAAAGTCCTCGTATATAAAAGAAAACAAGCCTGATGCCGTCAATCAATTTTCACGCTTCATTGATATTTCTTAATTCAGAATATGAGAAAAATTGTTCATTTTTCATTTAATAAAGAATAATGGCTTAAAACACGAATTTTGAACTTTTAGATGGGTGGCTCAGAACAAACACCCACACATTTTCGAACTTGTATGAGCAAATTTAATGCATCTTTTACCTAAAATGAAAAATTTACAGAAAAAAAAAATATTGATTTTGGTGGCGAAGTTATGGACGAAAACAAAATAGAAAAATGATCACAACCCCCCACTCTCCCCTACAATTCATGATCAAAGAAATTGTGCAAGTACACTACATATGTACTACATATGTACATGATTATAGCACGATCAGGGTGAGACATCCTATTGCATGCTTACTGTAGTTCCTAGTCATATATAAAATATTTTCGTCGCAGATTTATTTTTTTTGGCCCGACATGGAAGGGGCTGTAATGAGGTGCACTTGAAATGTTAGCAAGCCCAGGCAGAGAAATGAAAGCTTAAAGAAGCGCTTTTTCTGATTAATTAGGAAGATTTTCTAAGATTATTATTTCAAGCTATGCCAAAATTTACTTATTTTCTTAAAGTCAATTACAATTTTATAAAAACAGGATACAATCTTAAAAAAGATATCAAAACAAGCAGGTTGGTTCAAAAATTGAAGGAACGCTTTGATATGCCTTTTCTTTTCCATAAAACAAGTAAAGATCATGGAGAACACTCTTTTGAAAAATGCACAATTAAAATTTAGATACAATAACTTACCAGCCTGGTCAGACAAGCACCAATATCGTCCTCAAGTAGGATAAAGAATCGCAATCAAAGTTTTTTTGATGCTATACTGCGATTTTATGGTTTCCGGTTAGATTGTCCTTCTTCATAAGTCATAATAAACCATGTTTCACTTCCAATCGAAATATTTTCGGAACAACAAAAACTCGCAAGTTCCGTCAATTTTAAAGCACAAGAACTTCAATAAAAAAATAGGTGTGACTGTCGTGAACACTCACGAGGCCTTAATGTGAAACATGATGCTAAAATTAAGAGCTGTTTAAGGACTGTGTAGTCACGGCCAACTCAATGTTTAGTCACTGTTAAAAAACTGTCAAGTCACTGTTTACTCACTGTCAAATCACTGTTTAGTCACTGTCAAGTCACAGTTTAGTCACTATTTAGTCACTGTTAAGTCACTGACAAGACACTGTCAAATCACTATTAAGTCACATTTAAGTCACTGTTTAGTCACTGTCAAGTCACTGTATAGTCACTGTTAATTCATTGTCTTGTCACAGTGTAGTCACTGACAAGTCACAGTTTAGTCACTGTAAATTCACTATGAAGTCACTGCTAAGACACTGTTTGGCCACTGTTTGGTTACTGTTTGGTCACTGTCAAGTTACTATCAAGTCACTGCTAAGTCACTGTTTAGCAACTGTTAAGTCACTATTTAGCCACTGTCAAGGCACTGTCAAATCACTATTTAGTCACTGTGAAGTCACAGTTTAGTCACTGTCAAGTCACTACTTAGTCACTATCAAGTCACTGTATAGTCACTGTCAAGTCACTGTCAAGTCACTGTTAAGTCACTGTTTAGTCACAGTCAAGTCAATGATAATACACTATGAAGTCACTGCTAAGTCACTGTTTGGCAACTATTTAGTCACCGTCAAGACACTGTTAAATCACTGTCAAGTCACTGTTTAGCCACCACCACTTTCCCTACCGTCTCCCTCCTCTTTCCACCCATTTTCACTCCTCTCCTCCTGGACTCCACTAAAACAAGAACACAAAATATGCTGATGTCAGCGTCACATGACGCTGAAATCAAATTTTACTCCTTAGAGAGAGAGAACTTAGAGATGTTTCACATCAAAAATACTTAAAAGATATGATGAATAATATCAATTAATATCATGAGATCCTCTGATTTCGTCGTTATCAAAAAGTACCTCACCTTTATCAAAGAATAATGTTCCCCTATGATAAAGATGTTTTAAGACTTCTTATTAATACGATTTCAGATTTGGTTTTATCAAATAGAGATAAACCCCCTTTCCATATCAGGATTTTCTACTTAAATCCAAGAATATCCATCCAGTTTTTAAGCTTGCAACCAAGATCTTCTTATAAGCTTCAAATTGAAGCCGACTTTATTTAAAACTAAGAATTTCAATCTCAAAAATTCGTGCTTGATTTTAATATTTCCGTATTGGATCCAAGAACATACCATCTCAACGTATTCTTGTCATTAAAACTGTTTGATATCAAGCACGATCGGCTTGAATTTTTCTCAGAGTGTAGATTTAGATTTAGGTTTCTTGCAAAGCTTTCACTCCCAGAGGCCATCACAATATGGTCCCATACAAATCAGTCATAATATTTCTCTATTTGGAACTCCAGCGACTGCCTACTCCGTCGACTCTTATCTGCATCGTTTCCACAACTAATTCTGGGACACCATTTTGCAATCTTAATGTCCGACAACGGCAACAACAACCAAACTACTGTTAAAATCAAACATACAAATTCCATACAAAACTTGTCCAGCATTTTGGGCAAATGTGCATTTTTTTTATGATCGTTCGCTGTTTTGCTCTTCGCAGTCATAAAAAACTCAGTCAGTGCCCCGCGATTGGACGGTGAAACTTTTAATTTGATGCTAAAATACTGATAGTCCCGTCCGGCGACACTTAAATTGCATATAAAAGTTGGCTTTTATGTTTGGCTTCTATTAGCAAAATAAACTATGGCGTGTTAAATGACGAGAGAGATCCTCGAACGGGGCATCACAATAACAGAAAGCGATCATAAAACTTCAACGCCTTTTTTTATGAATTTATTTTAATGATTAAGCATTAAAACGGCATATAAAGATTCCCGATGAGCCGGCAGCAGAGGAAGCTTGTGGCCTGTAGCCTGTAGCCTGTACCTACGTGGCATGGTCTAGGCACCAGGCAAGGTGTCGTCTTACATGTGCAGGAGATTGCCGGGTGAAAGCGAAAGTGAGGCACAGTGTGAGTTTTGGGTAATGAAATTAACAACGCATCGTTTGCTGCGCTTCAACAATTGTTTTGTTTCAATTTCTGGTTGCGCCCCTTGACAGGCAGGAAGACGGCGACTTGCTTAAGTGCCCCTTGCCGTGGTTGTTGTACCATAGTTTCCCCGAAGCCTTCAGCTGCATTTTTCAAAGGAAAATCGGTACGGGTCGTGTTTTGGTGCTGCCTACCTGAAAATCAGCTTAGTGGTTGTTAGTGTCCTCGTTTTTGACGACAAGAAGTCAAACTCTCGATTTACGACCATTTTGTTTGAGTAATGTGTGTGTGTGTGTGTGTGAGTGTGTTGACTGATGCGCATCGTCCTTCGTCCTTACTTGCCACATGCACGACAGTTGTGTAAATTGTACAGTTTTTACTTTCAGCTGTCGACCGAAGGTCCCTGGCTAGCCCACTGTCTTCGGGTGACTCAATTTTTATAATTTACACTTAATTATTTTATTAATAAACCCTTTTTATGGGCCATGTACCCATTTTATGCTCCACCGTATTTCATTGCCTCATTTGTTCCTTCGTTTTATGTGCCTTTTCCAATCAAATTGTCGTGAAAAAAGAAACCAAAATAGAAATGTTCACGATTCAATTAAAAGATCGTAAAAGTTTTTCTGAATGGTTGGAAAACGTTTGGCTGGAGCGGCCAACATCAAGTTATTTAGCCATAAAAAAATAAGTTCCCCAATTGTTGTTAGAACATAAAAATCACCTAAAAATCTGTAATAAAATCAACGAATCTCCCCAAACGAATTGATAAGCAAGTGAAAGAGATAAGCACTAACTGCGTGGGAGGTGGCAACATAATACAGGATTGTCTCTCTTTTTATTGTTTATTGATATGATGAAATGTTTTTAATATTTTAATTTGGCAAAAACATACAGCAGAGTTAATAAAATTCGGAGTGATATGTAGTTTCAAAATCGAAAATTTTTTTCATAAATCTCATCTATGACGTATGTAGAATATGTGGTTAAACGGATTTTTGTTATTCGATGTGGTTATAAAGTGATAGTACTAAGAAATTACGTGTATACATAAAAACTCGCATATAACAAAACAATTGTTGAAGCGCAGCAAACTATGCGTTGGCCAAAAAATATAATTTCGAATACAACGGAATAGTTAAGTTTTGCCTTGGCGAGCTAGTTCCTTTAGATCATTAGTTCGTTCATGAGGGCCCAGAATCGTGAAGATTGCAGCATTTTTGGCCGCTGCAATCAATAATGAAGGACTCGAAGTAGTCATTAGCATTAATGTAATGGGCTTCCAAATTTGGAGTTCCAGCTCACACTTACACCTAACGACGCAATGAAGAACTGTTCGCTCGCTCCAAACGACGCGTGAGCGATGTCGTTCGTCAGGGCAGGATGGATGATGCCAGAAGCGATCATGCAGCTCTTTTGACGAAGAGCTGGAAGGTGTCCTGTATGGTCCAGCCATCGCAGACTAGATCTTGAACTCGAAACTTTTTTTCAACAGGTCAACATGATTTCTCAAAAACGGTCAAGTCGTCAATCCTGGAACTTTTAGTGTATGTTTTCAGCATATGTGGGGCTATGAGCGGAAGTAGAACATGCTAAAAATATGTCACGTCGATTTTTTAAAGCAGCAAAACAGGCAAAAAAAGGGATTGTTTAAAAAAAAAAATCAAAGTCGAGTAATATTTTAAATTTTTTTAATATATTCCAATTATCCTTCTTTAGCTCATAAACTCAGCGAAATTCAATTAAAGGCACATGGATATTTTATGTTTTATGGGAAAATAGATGAGAAATGAATCAAATTTTTATTAAATAATAAAGTGAAAAACGATATTAGTGCAACAAATTTTTTCATACTACAAAACAACAGATGATAGATTAACAAACAAATTATTTTCAAAAAATTTATTTTTTATACAGCGAAATTCCATTAAAGGCATGTATTTTAATAAAAGTTTTCATACACTTGACTTGCTCAACGGTTAGCGACTTCGACCAAACTTCGCAGATCAGCTTAAAACATTACATATTACCCATGACCGTGTTTGAGAGCAGTAATATTGAGAACAAACCAGTTTTTCTTACTAAAAACCATTTTCCGAACGAACATTTGTATGGCAGCTACAAGGTAGTCATCCGATCCGGGTCGGTTCCGACATATTAGCAGCGTGCAGTAAAAAGAAGACTCTGTGCAAAGTTTCAGATCGATAGCTCCAAAACTGAGGGACTAGTTCGCGTAGAAACAGACAGACGGACAGACGGACAGACGGACAGACGGACGGACGGACAGACGGACAGACGGACAGACGGACGGACAAAGCTTAATCGACTCAGCTCGTCATGCTGATCAAGAATATATATACTTTATGTGGTCGGAGATGATTCCTTTTATGCGTTGCAAACTATGGGCAAAATTATAATCAAGTGTAAAAAAATTTTTCATATATTTGTCGTAGAAAATGATGATTAATAGTGAGTCCAGCTTCCAAATTTTGAAATCACTTCAAAAATTCGTTTTGGCATAAAGTCTATGACCTTTTGATCCAAAAAGTTGATTAATACTTCAACCAACATGGTTATATACTTTTCCGAGTTCATACGCTCATTCACTTTACATATGGGGGTCCTTATATAGTAACTAAAACCAGCCCATATCATTAACGAACCTCCTCCGCAGTTCCGCTTAGTAGAAAAGGATTTGGGCTTCTTCAAATCGTGCCAGTAATAATTAAAACCATCTGGACCGTCATGGTTGAATTTTTCACGTCTGAAATTAACCTCTTTCCATTGATCGGTCCATGACATGTGTTTTTCGGCAAACTCAATCTTGCAACTTTATGCGATTCTTTTTAAAGCTGGTTTAGACTTCATTTTCTTTCAAATTAGCCGATTACTTCCAGATAAAATTTGTTGTACACAACGCTTAGTAACGGGTAATTGTAAGACAGCTCTTATATGCTATGCAGTTGCATTTTTTTGTAAGCCAGCCCGACTTATAGCGGATTTTGCACGAGAAGACATCTTTTGCAACTTCTGCCTTTAATAGAATTTCGCTTCAAAACGTTCACAAACTCTGAATAATGGGCAAGCTTTAGCCTAAACTAACTGTTAATGCTCTCTTTAAACTAAAGAAAGAGAAAATAGAAGAGAGAATAGGATTGGAAGATGCCTTCTGGTTCCAATATGTATATCTCTAGGTGCTGCTGCTGCGCTCATCTCTAAGTTTCTCCCTCTCTAAGATTGTATGGCGTTGGTTGTGAAAGGGGGAGGGGGGTGGGGGTGATTCACTTAATTGCTCATAACTTGAGAACCGCAACTCGGCTGTTGATGCTGATCAAAAATATAATATATATACTTTATAGGGTCGGAAAAGATTCTTTCTCCTGTTACATACTCTTGCACAAACTTACTAAACTCTATGCATCTTCGGTATAGAGTATAAAAACGTTGTAAAACGTTGCTTTAAAATCCACACGAACATCGAACGCGTCGAACTCTGAATTTGTAGATGGTATGAGCAGCTGTTCGAACTTACTTTGGGCGCCCAAAGTAATTAAATTGATTTGTTTTGACGGTCAGAAGATAAAACGAGAAGGCCAAGCTAACTTTGTTTTTGCCGAAGTATTTATACCCTTGCAAATGTTTTAATATATCAGTGTTGTGAACACTAGCACTAAAACAAACAAGAGGGTGGGGTGCTTCGTTTTGCCGCCAAGTGCTGTTCCAACAATTCAAACAGGCAAATAAAACTATTGAATCTCATATGGAAGTTTGGAAAGTTTTGTCTCGAAATACGTCCCAAAGGGCCGGACAACTATGCGGACCCCAGTCCTTACCCTCCGAACTAAGCCTGGGGCTTGCTGAGTTTTAAATTGTTCTGTATGAACCGGGTGAGATCAGCAGAGGTTTTAATTGGACGTTGCACCTCATCATAGGGGAATTGTCACGTGCGACAGTTTGCTATTTAAATTGTATCGGATCGGCTCATATCGTATGCACTTTTCAGTGCATCTATTAATTATTCTGTGTGAAAGTACATTAGATCTTACAATCTGTCTTGGCATTATCAGAATACTCATACTGCTGCCAAATCTTCAACTATTTCCCCTTTGCCGCAAATAAGTTAAGTGAAACATTGATGATTGCTTTCGGCATCCTCATCTTTTTTATCTTCCTCCTCGTCCTGCCCCCTGCTTACACCCTTAACTATCCGTAATTCATATTCTGCATTTTTTTATTGATGTTTCTAAATCCTCATCAATTTTTATTAGCAAATCACATGTGGAAAACCGTGTTAGATTAACTTCAAAATCCCAAATTTGCAATTTTTTTTGGCATTTTTTGGCTATCTCAGAACACTGTTTTGTTTTTAGGATCCGCGCAATAAACGACTTTTTTGTGCGCCCAAACAGTTTCAAGTACTCCGTACCGTGCTTAAGTCTGGTCATACGGTGACGAAACATATGACGAAGTTAGCTAAATTATGTACTTTGGATGTCCGTATGGAACTATAGTGAGGATAGCACATCATGGTGTTTACTGATTTTCAAAATTAAGAAATTGATGTCAATGGAATTTTCCAAAAACATTTTAATATTCATATCTCTTCTTCTTCCTCTTCTTTTACATAGAGATGGACTCGTGCTATTAATCCAAATATCATAATAGGGATGCGGTTTATAGACGAAGACTGCGCGAGGGGCCGGAAAAAATGATCAAGACGGGACTTATTTGTAGTTCTCAAACATTTTATAGGACCTCTATTTTTTTTTAATGGATGCAGATATTATGTGTGTTATGATGTGTGGCCGTGTGTGGCGCAGCGGTTAGGCGTGGGTTCAATGTACCTTATGATTGTTCCTAAGGAAAATAGGTCTTAGAAATAATTTTTTATTTTACTAATATTAAATGCTTTCACACAGATTTTCCATATCGTTCTGCTGCAATAGGAATGAGTCTTGGTGAGATTAACTCCTTTTTTTCTTCATCGTTCTTGTTTTTATTGTTAATTTCATTGTTGATTGTTAGTTGGCTATCTCTCACTGAAATTTAACATATTCCCACCCTTTTGGCAAACATTTTTTTTTTAAATAAATGTTCCCATCATATGAATCAGTAGCTAAAGAGCCTGAGGCCAGGCCTGAACACCTGTTGGTTGGGCTATGTTTCAGCTGCCCTTTGGCCTCCACAATTCGGTGCTGCTTATCAGCACAGTCAACCATCACGTGGGTGCCTTCCCCGTAAACCCCAAAAGTAAATATCAATAGCAGAGCAACAAGAACCACAATGAATTCAATTCAGGCAAGGCCAGCCACCCCCGCCTACTCGCTGCTCGCTGGTCCCTGGGCCTATCTTGTTGTCTGACTAATGCCATTGGGCTAATGGTAATGTACGGTCGATCGGTTGGTCGTTGGTTTGCTGCCTGGGCACCAAATATCAGTGATTGAGCGATCAGTTAAAACGTTTGTCTGAAGTGAACGAGAATGATTGAGTGGATTTCACAGAGCGACTCCCATTTTACCACTATTTTCTGCCTATGACGTTTATTTTTAGGGTCCAAAAAAAAACGATAAATGATAAAGTGTAACAACAAACAACATTAAGTCGCATTAAGTTTTGTCAAGAAAAGCATTTACTTTATCGGGGAATATATTTGTTTTTGGCTGTGGCTGGTGGGAATTTTGCGCCAGCGAAAAAGGCAAATCATGCACTGAACCAAAAAACGGTGTCAAAAGTAAAATAAATAATTCGTATAAAAAATTTTAATCAATGAATACCAAAGGTACACAGAGTATATTAAGTTTGTGCAAAAGTATGTAACAGGAAGAAGGAATCATTTCAGACCCTATAAAGTAAAAACGTTCTTGATCGGCATCAACAGCCTAGTCTAAAAAGCCGTGCACGCACAGATCTCAGAGATGGTAAGAGATAAAGATTTAACATTATGGGACATATAATTCTTATACCTGCAGGAAGATCAAGTTCATTTTCAATTAGGAAATACACACCTGATCACATTAATAGGTACACACATCAACTCTGACTTTAAGGTAACAGAAAACAGTTTTATTCATTGTTTCAAACTTAAAATTTGTTCTTATTGGTTCTTAAACTATTTTTTTTGGGGTTAAGGTCGGGGGATTGGCTTGGCCACATCAGAACGTCAACTTTTTGGTCCCCGAAAAATTTAGATAACAGCCTTGATGTGTGTTTAGGATCATTATCTTGCTGAACTACCCAACGTAATGCATATTTTCCTCAGCATACTGTACCATAACTGTTTCCAATATGGATTTGTACTTTTCAGCATTCATTTTGTTCGTAGTCTGATAAATTGGACCTACGCCGTACCAAAAGAAGCAACCCAATACCATTATATTGCCACCTCCCTGTTTGATTTTTTTTTTTTTTAAAACGTGTATGGAAGTCCTTTTCATCGTCGAACATTCCTTTCACAGTCATTCCCAAACAAATTAATCTTGGTTTCATCGCTCCATAATATGTTTCTCCATTTTTTCTCCCCGGTGCATCCTACCCAGTCTTTGTGGTCCCTTGCAAAAGTTTGCCTCATGGTGATATTTTTTTGCGCATAAGTGGGACTTTTCTGGCAATTCTTCCTGGTAGGTTGGCATCTTGTAGTCGTCTTCGGATAGTTGGAGCACTAACTGAATTCCCAATTTCGGCTGCAATAGCCTTCGATGACTTAAATGGGTGCTTTTTGCTCAAAGATACTGCATATGTAGTGGTCAAGGGTTTCTGTTGTTTTTGTGGCCTTCCACGGGTTTCCTGTCTTGGTTTTCTTTCTAATGCATTTTTAACAAAATTATAAGACCTGTTCATTAATTTGGCGATGGCTCGTAAAGATTTGCCTTCTTTTTTCAGACTAAGAACCAATCGAGCTTCTTTTTAGTACAATGAGAATTTCGACCCATTTTTTCTAAAAAAAATAATTATTTAATTCTCTGTATTGACAGGAGCTATACTTAATTTACCTTAAATTACCAAAAGATCACTGATTACAAAATTATTCACTTGATACTTGTGAGAAACGGAGACTGTTCCTATTATTATAATCAGGCGAAATGTGTGGTGGATACGCAATTTATAAAAAAGCTTACGGGGCAGCCCCTCTTTCAACTCTTTGTGTGGCCAGACATTGACAACAACAAAAAACCAAAAATTAAAAAGTTGTCAACACTAAAAGTACGAAAAAACTATTGATAATTAAAAAATTCCGGTTTGTACCTATTGATATGATCATGTGTGTAAACAGTGGGTCATGGGACTCGTACCACGCGAAGCCTCTAACGACGATAAGTCTGATTGTTACTGTTATCTCACTGTTTAGTCACTGTCAAGTCGCTGTTAAGTAATTGGTTTGTCACTGTTAATTCACTGTCAAGTCACTGAATAGTCACTGTTTAGTCACTGTTTAGTCACTGTTAAGTCACTGTTAAAGTTAAGTCACTATTAGGTCACTGATAAGTCATTGAAAATTCACTGTTAAGTCACTGTTTAGTCACTGGCAAGTCACTGTCAAGACAGTGATACTTAGGAACTGTTTAGTCACTGTTTAGTCACTGTTAAGTCACTGTTTAGTCACTGTTTAGTCACTATTAAGTAACTGTTTAGTCACTGTTAAGTCACATTATAGTCACTGTTAAACCCCTATTCCCACTTGAGCACCCTCACACTGCCTCAAACACAAAACCCACCTTCCTTTATTCAATTTATGACCAAACAAAAGTTCGCTAGCGCAGCATGGGCTTTGCCATGGTTTGGGGTTCTAGTTCATCCAGCTCCAGTTCATCTATCTGGTTCACACTTCATTAACAACTATCGATGCTCGATACTCACGCCTTTTTATGTATCTTACATCTCTAACTCACACACACACTCACCTTTCTCTCCGCCATTGAGTTACACTCATTCTTAACGGCAACACGTTTTAAACTAAATAGTTAACGAGGCGTAGCCACATGGTCACAGTAGTGGCGCTATATATTAATCAGTTTTGAAAATTCCTGAACCAGCATTGTTCAAAGCAAGTAGTGGAGCCATCTATTGGTCAAGCTATGGCCAAAAGAAAGTTCTCTGCAGCAGCGCAGCAAAAGCGCTGCTACTTCTTACTTGATTATCTGACTTTTAGTTCGGAATAGTGCAAATCAGAAATGCCCAGATTTTGCTTACGGTGGCGTAGACGCCCATACATATGAAGAAAATAATTCTGAAACAAGAACAACCACAAGAAGTAATAAAAAGAGAAAACCGATTCGCCAACTACAAAATCTAAGCTGAAAACGACGCCTGCGTATTTCTGGTAGCGTTTGATTTAGCAAGAGGCATTGGAAAGAAGAAAAAGAAGTGGTTGTTGTTACAAAACACTTTGGTTTGTGCTATGCGTCAGCGCCTATGCGCGCTGCTATTGATATGAGCAAAACAACAACGAATGCGCGATGTGCACTTAGGCTTTCTAAATCAATCCGCTACAATTTCCATACTCATCATGGAAACAAAATGTTCTGTCGAACTCTGGGTCACATTTTTGTGACTTCTGACCACAATGCATTGTGGGGTTTAACAAGACTTATCTCTTTTTTCTGCAGATCGAGTCCTTTTTGTATGAAATGGTGTCGTATTGCACTGCATCATCGCACAATGTTATAGATTCACGTCTGAAATATACTTAAAGTTAGTACAAAACGAATACTTAAACTAACCCGGGTTTGTTCTTAAATTGTTCTTGAGCTTCCGCTCATTTCATTTCTTGAAATCACTTCCATTATTTTCCATTTTCTTTTTTCCAAGTGTATCAATTTCAGGCAATGACAATACGTAGATGTCATGTCCAACTGTTAGTTTTGGTATGGGGCTCAATTGGCTTAATTTCAAAGGCTGCCCCACTAAAAGGCACACCAAACTAGTCACTGTCTACCACGTGGCCATGGCAAGATGGTCTAAAGCCAGTTAATCTATGGCTGGTTGCTGGAATGAGTCTATAACTTGAGCGAGTTTATGATAAAACACTTGTCACTTTTGACATGTTCGTTAATGGGCCGGTGTCGGAGCAAGTGCAGCCAAAGGTGTGAAATGCTCAATTAACATGAAATTTATGACCAGGCTTGGGTAGGATCGATGCCTTAACCCATTAGGACAACCTGTTATGCGGCAAGGACCTTGAAGAAACAAAAAACCAACCATAATTTATGTAGCTGTTCTCGCCTAGCTCTTCCACGGGTTTTCTCCTGCCACGCTGCACACCGAACGCTCGTAAAAACTTTCTTTTGTTTCGACGTGCGCAACTTTACGACTTTCTGAGTGCGTTGGAAATTTTCCTCCTTCCCTCGTGGAGGCCAAATCAATAAAAGGAGCAACAATTTAATTTACACAACAAAACTTTGACAGCTTGTAAACGATTTGGGATAGAGCTCGAGCCGGAGATGTCATAATGACAACACTTACTGGGCCATCAAAACTGACGCATCGGGAATTTTTACGAGCCGCTTCGGTGAAAGGGTCGCTCGGTGCTCAGGTCAGGTTCTTCTGCGGTCGCCCCAGAAACTGTCATAATTTTCTATTTATTGTGTAATTTGTAGCGCAATTTGTTGCTCGTAAAACTCTCGAGTGAAAAAAATATCATCATGTAATGTAATCGTAATGCATGATGGGCGCACATATAAAAATCGTAAAATTATTTGGGAAACGGATAGAGCGAGGGGAAGGCAGCCAGACGACTTTGTCAGAGAAAGTTGTGTAAACACCAGACATTGGACATAAACAACTGGGATAGGAGGAACTGTGTTCAGTGGAATTAATAGACTGGTTTATGAAGTCACAAAGCATAAAAAAAAACCAGTCGATTTTAGGTGTCATAAAAAGTTCTACTGGGTAGAAGTTGATTCAATGAGACATAATTTTTTAAGGATACCTAATTTCCGGTATTCCAGGATTTTACTGTTCATTAATATAACGTAATGACTGGGTTTGGTATGCAATTCTATGCTTGTTAATATGTCTGTACATCACCGTAGGCAAGTTACTTCATTTGTAGTTAGAGCGAAGAGCTTATACCCTGTGGAACTCTTGATCAGGGTCTCCCCAAGATTTTTAAATTATTCTCACCTTTAGGGTCTTTTAAGAAGCAGAGTTTGCCACAATATGTAATTTCAAGCTTTGTTTAGTTTATTTAAGATTTATTCTCAGCACTTCAAGCACAATAGTTAAGGGGGAATTCTCCATGTCGAGGCTGTTCTTTGGAGAAAGTGTAGGTACGAGAACTTGCTCTGCTGTAGTCATTTTCAGAAAGCAAAATAAGCTGCGCCGACATCAACGGCTTCAATCTCAGGTAACATTCTGCGGTATCTTTCGTAGCTGGCTTATCGACGAAGACTATTGACTTAACGTAACACACCACAGGAAAAAGTCCAGTTTTGTAATATCACATAATCAAGGAGGCCAGTTGACAGGTCCGGAACGCGCGATAAGTTGCTCACCGAATTGATTTCTCAATAAAGCAATTGTTTCGCGAGCTGTGCCGTAGCACCGTCCTACTGAAACCAAATGTTGCCGACATCAAGGACATTATTTTCAGGTTACAAAAAATGCTCGTCATTGACGGTTATGTTCTGACCGACCTCATTTTTAAATTAAATCGGACCGATGATTGCAGCAGCCTATAAACTACACCAAACAGTGCATTTGTGTGGATGTAACGATAGTTCGAGAGTCTTTTCGGGTGCTCGCCAGCACCTGTGACAGTTTTGTTTGTTGACAAGTCCATTTAGTCAGAAATGGGCCTCGTCAATGAATCAGAAGCATGATATATGCCTGCCAGTTTGTTATTTGGCAGCTATACAATATATTCATCCGATTTTTATCATTATCTCCAAAATTGTGTTGAAAACAAATAGTTTTTCTCACTAGAACTATTTTTTCGACCGATCGTTTCTATAGCAGCTATATGCTATCGCACCTTTTTATAGCATCGTCATCAGATTTGTATTAAAACTGACAAAATTGTGTCGCAGATCAGCTTAAAAACATTACATATTACCCATGACCGTGTTTGTGAGCAGTAATATTGACAACAAAACAGTTTTTCTTACTAAAACCCATTTTCCGAACGAACATTTGTATGGCAGCTACAAGAAGTAGTCATCCGATCCGGTCGGTTCCGACATATTAGCAGCGTGCAGTCAAAAGAAGACTCTGTGCAAAGTTTCAGCTCGATAGCTCCAAAACTGAGGGACTAGTTTGCGTAGAAACAGACAGACGGACAGACGGACGGACAAAGCTTAATCGACTCAGCTCGTCATGCTGATCAAGAATATATATACTTTATGTGGTCGGAGATGATTCCTTCTATGCGTTGCAAACTTCTGGGCAAAATTATAATACACTTTTCAAGTGTATAAAAAGAGTGTGTGTCATGGGACGCACGGTACGATCGAAGCTCTTTACGTTGATACAACCGATTTAAGTAATGACAAAAAAACACTTTTTGGATCCTATATAAATAAATGTCATATAAAGTTGTCGGTTGGCGACCTTTCTAATTCTTAAACGGGGTGCCACAGAAATCTCTAGAGATTTTGCCGACGGTTGGTTTGTAAATCTCTCTAAAAATTCGTTGGTGCCACAGATCTTCTAGAGATTTCATTTTCTAATTAGAAAATCTAGTTGGAATACCACATGTTCCAATTTATGTTACAGCTCTAAAAACAGGGCTGAATCTCTCGCCAAAAATTTCCCCTTATTTTAGCTGTGGGTTAATTGAATGATTAACTGAAATTTTTTTTGATTGTGTTATATGTTTTGTGATGCATTTTAAAATAATAATTCAATTTTAAGTCGCATTCTCCACCAATATAATGCAAAATTTAAAAATTTGTTGGCGCCAAACATGAGTCATTAGTTTCCATCCCTTAATCCGTTAGCTATCGTGTAGAGGGCGCCACTTCGACAAAAGGTGCTAGTGAGAAAAGAGCTTTGCAAAATCTCCTAACAAAACATTAGAGGTTTGAAACCAACCAATAGAAATTTCTGTGGCACCTAAGAAAAGTTGGCTCTAGGACCTAGAGCCGGCTATAATCAACTTTTAAATGTCATATAATTAAAAAAAAATAGGTCAATGTCAAGTCACTGTCAATTCACTGTTAAGTCAGTGTTAAGTCACTATTGAGTCACTGTAAAGTCACTTTTAAGTCACTGTTAAGTCATTTTTAAGCCCCTGCATATAGCACAGAATTCACAACTTGACCTCAATGCAGCCACTCTTTTAACCCCCACTTCCCGCATACCCACCAGATCCCCACCTGATCCCACCAGATCCTCACAAGATCCCCACCAGATCCCCACCAGATCCCCATCAGATCCCTACCAGATCCCCACCTGATACCCACCCGATCCTCACAAGATCCCCACAAGAGCGAAATTTGCTTGGCTGTTATGAAGGAGCATAAGGAACTAGCCTTCAATTTCACAATGGTCGACAGGGAAGTTGCGGCTGCTGCCTGGAAAGAACTGACTTTAAGTCTGGCCAACCTTTTCACCGGTTGCTTGAATTGAATAATGCGTGGCCCAATGTTACTTTTGAGTACAGTATCATTTAACAATATATTCTTACCTACGTATATCGTCTGATTTAGAAAGAAGGTCAGATGCGGATCCAAGGAGGCTGCACTCTAGCGAGTGCATTTGTCCTGCAAGAATTTTTATTTAATTAGAGCAAATCTCGCGTAACCGTGTAGAAGCTAGAGTTGCAAGGTATTATTTTTATTTGGCGGGCGGAAAATTTGAATTGTTTGTGTTGGAATATAAAAAATTTGACTCAGTTAAAGAAAAATAAGTTTGTTTTGTTTAAAAAGAACTTACCAATTAGCTTTCATTCCAAAATATTAATAAAAAAACGCATAAGAAGGCTTAATCTAATTTGCAATTGCGGGCTGTCTACCCTAAACAGCCAAGTTCGAAAGGGTTTGTGAACATGCTTAAAAAATGAAATCGCTCGAAGTTCTGTGGCATGGCGAAAATATTCGAGCGATTTGGCAAATCGCTAGAGGCCAAATCGCTAATGAATTCTGTGGCACCCCAGTATATAGTAGTCCGATTTTCAAAAAACTTTGTGGAATAATGTGAAAGGAATCATAATATTTTTCAATTTCATTTAGTAAAATTGTTGACCAGGCTTTTTTAATTGCTTCAACTGGGGTCCCAGAGTCACTAAATTGTCTTCCTCCTTCGTATACTCTCCTGGACAAAAGTCCCCAAATGTTCTCGATAAGGTTAACGTCAGGGGCGAGCAATTTGACGTTTTGATCTTTAATCCACAGTTTTACAACCCGAGCGGTATAAATGGGAGCGTTGCCACGAAAACTGGGGAAAAGCCTTTTTGAGCATAGTCTTGTTCACATTTGCGTTCATCTTCGAGGTGACACACTGGAGCCGCAAATCGCATCGTGGAAATAATAATTATAGCCATCCGGTCCATCGAGGTTGAACTTCTTTTCGTCGGAGAAGACCACCGTCTTCCACTCCTTGTTCCACGTCATGTGTTCTCGAGCAAATCGAAGTCGTGCTTCCTTTAGAGCATCGTGAAGGTGTTTTGTATTTTCAATCTCTTCAGTGTTTGGCGCTTCGATATTATTTTTACACTAGCATTTACGCCGCATTCTCCCCTAATTTTACCAGAAAGGTGGGAATTTGAGGCAGTTCGCAGGATAAGTCGCTCTTCAATCGTTGTTGCATATTTTTTTCTCAATTCAATTTTTCCATAGTCAGCTTCATTACGAAGAAAATTACCACAACGTTTTGTTGAGATATTTTCTTGGCTATTTCATTGTGTTTTAAACCAGAAACAAAACACTTTTACCTTTTTCAAAATCTCTTTTCATTCACGCGTAGTCAATCAAAAAGTGAAGTCAAAAGTGTCAAACCTATTCAGATGAGCCAAAAATAGAGCACACATTTAGCGAATTCCTCGACGAAAGCAAAATTCTGAATTACCGTTGCATTTGTCCCGTTACTTTTTTCTTGCATATACGGGGGTGCCACAGAAACCTCTTCCAACCAAATTCCAACCGAATTCCAATTCTTAGGTGCCACAGAAATTTCTTTTGGTTGGTTTCAAACCTCTAATGTTTTGTTAGGAGATTTTGCAAAGCTCTTTTCTCACTAGCGCCTTTTGTCGAAGTGGCGCCCCCTACATGATAGCTAGCGGATTAAGGGATGGAAACTAATGACTCATGTTTGGCGCCAACAAATTTTTAAATTTTGCATTATATTGGAGGAGAATGCGACTTAAAATTGAATTATTATTTAAAAAAATGCATCATAAAACAACACAATCAAAAAATTTCAGTAAATCATTAAATTTACCAATTTTTTGGCGAGAGATTCAGCCCTGTTTTTAGAGAAGTAACATCAATTGGAATATGTGGTGTTCCAACTAGATTTTCTAATTAGAAAATGTAATCTCTAGAAGTTCTGTGGCACCAACGAATTTTTCGAGAGATTTACAAACCAACCGTCGGCAAAATCTCTAAAGATTTCTGTGGCACCCCCGATAATGAGTAATCAAATGAAGGTTCAAAATGAAAAGAAAAGATAGAAAAAATTCAATTGAAGCAAAGAAAGAGGGAAAAATGTGAGCAAGATTTTTCAAACCTATTCAGTTGAGCGGCACTGTATGTGCCAGATCTGCTTTCCTCATTTAGTTGCACTTGAACAAAAATGGGTAAAATTCTTAAAACAGATCTGCCAAGTTCTGTTCAAATGTTAGAGTACTGTTTTAATCTGTCTGAGAATTAGTCAAATTGGGTAAAATTCTCATAAAAACTAAGTGCTCGCTTTGCAGTCTAGTGGTTGCACTCCGAACCGAAACTGTACTAGTACAATGATTGGGTTTTATTCGGTCTTTTCGGTGTCAAAAATATCTTTTCTTGATATACGATTCCGAGTTTGGTTCGATTCCCTGATTTAAACTAATACTTTTCTATGCAGTAGTTGAGTTGGGTTTATTTGTGCTTCAATTCAAGTTTCGCTCTTATTTTGCGTTGAAGACAACTTATATTCTGAACAGGTTTTTTTCCTTTACGTAGTCGAAACATTCCGGTCATAATTTCCGGGATTTCCGGTTTGATCTTAATGAGATGTTAAGATCTCTTAGATCTTAGGATCGAAAGTGTTTTCCTCTGCATGTTAAATACATATGGACCGCTTCATCGTACACTTTGTTCCCATTATAATCGTTTAAAAAGGGTTCTATGCAACCTTGGTTTCAGCCAGGGGACGGCGCGTCGCTACAAAAGTGCTCATAAGCAGCGCAGTCGATACACAGTCAATATCAGCTCGTCGCTGCGCTGCTTCGCAAACAATGCCGCCGTGCAAAATGAAGTTCGTGTCAGTTCCAATATGTAAGTGTGTTTTTGCCGGCCCCTGGTCTAGACTCAAGAATTTTGCAACTGTTTCGTGAGCTCTAAAGCTCTTCAAAGCCGCGTAGAAATGTATCTTCTCATTCTGGATAATACCTTTTTAATTGAAAAGAAAGCGACTTGATCCAAGAGATACTAAATTAGATTCTTCTCTTACTACCATAAAAGTAGTAAAATTAGCAAATCAATTTCTAAATGTTTCGGAACGTCCATTTTTTTTTTATTACCTTGCGCTCTAATCATAAAAAACATACGCTTTGGCTGCTAAGTCAAGTGAATCGAAATACAATTTGCAGGCCATAAAAAACTGTTATTTCAGGCAATTGCTCAAAATCCACAAAACTAGAGACCCAACGAATACGCCATTTGAGATCCATTTTTTAGGCATATCCATCATCGTATCTGAGCATAATCGCTCCCGCACACACACACACACACACGAGGAGGAGGAGGCGCCGCCGACACACGAAAGTATTTTGCAAATTTGCGCTCAATTAATTGCAAATAATTCATTTGCTATGCTTTCCCCCCGCTCCTCTCCAGTTCCATTCGCAGTCGCAGTGGCAGCTTTTGGGGGTATTTTATGGCATTTTGATTTGATTTTTGTCTTGCACTCGCTTCCCCGTTTCCTCTCTCCGCTCTCTGATTTATTGCCGACCTTGTTCTGTGCAGGCGCATTAGCCATTTCACTTTCCATAATGGTGGCGGGTCCATTAAGCTTTGGCAGTTAGAGCGAGACAGCCGCATAGACACCCATCTGCTCCCAGCTAGTGTAAGCAGTTGTAACTTGTGCAGGGGAAATGCGTTACCCCTCTTAGTTTATGGCAAGCAGACAGCAGGGGAGAGAGAGAGTGCAACGCCAAAGAGGGGAAATGGAAATGTTATGTTATATGCAGGCGGGAAGGTGGGGGAACTGTCATGGCTGATCTCGCTTCGAGCCCAACGAGCCATTAAATGAAATTTATGAGTTTTGATAATTAGGAAATGCGATTAACAACCTGAAAACGACGTCACCGCATTTAAATTCGTTTCGAAATTCGCATTTAATGCAATTTCTCTGTCAAATTATGCGTCACCCGTTTGACTTGAATTACAATATTGAATTGGCCATAATTCGCAACTCGCAAAAAAAACAAAAATGTATTTTTAGTTTGCCCACAAATTTTGGCATTTGCCAAGAAACCAAAATCAATTAATAAATTTCAATTTGAAGCGGTTTTATCGCTTTATTTTTTTGGTTTTTTGTTTTGTTATGCAAATTAATCTCCAGAAATGTTGAAATTTAACGTTTCTGTGAACAGCGGCGGCTAGTCAGCCAGTTTGGCAGCATTTCCGTTTTTACAAAGGTCATTTGTGGAAAGTTATTTTTTTACCCATTGCACTCCAGAGGTGTTTCTTCCTATCGTCATCTCTTGGATCGAGGAAGTTGGAAAACCATTTTTAATGATATTGCAATATTTTAATTTCAAACTGATAATATTAATATAAAACCGATTGGCTACTTTCCGTTTATTGGGAACATTTTTTGTCCTTCTCATATGAGATATCAGACAAGTTTATATACAGCTTTAAAGACAGTAAATCGCTGAACAAACTTCCGAAAGATATGTCTATTGCAGACTAGTTTATCACACAATATGCCCGGTTTCTCCATTTTTGTTTAGTCAAACTAACCTGAGTTTAGTTTTCTGTACGCCGGTTAGCGTATAACAGAAGCCTTATGTTCAGTTATATTATTTCAACTCCAGTTGAGTGCCATTCAAATTACACTAGTTTCCGGCTTGCATAGTTTAGAGATGCTGCTCTCAAAATAACGTGATAAAAAATAAAATAATTTATTTGGATTTATTTATATTTTTCCTCTGCGTTCAACTCTAAATTTTTTATTCATAATCTTATTTTTTAAATATTCTTGGTCGTTGAATTCAAACTACTCAACCGATTTAGAAAACAATGTTCACGCGTTATTGACAGCTTTATAAAGCTTTCGATTCGTATCTTGTGTGACTCTATCTAACAATTACAAAGTGAGATGTGGCTTTAATGTAAGAGAACCTACCAGAAAAATAAAAAAGTTCATATCTCCAAAAACGGAGCCATGGAATCGAGATCGATCGTTTAGGTCACCGTTCCAGCTATACTAAAAAAATATTTCATGGAAATGGGTCATTTTTTTTATTTTTGTAAACTAGTGTATTCGATAGGCAAAGAACTGATTTAAATTTGATTTTGATTTGATTTGATCGGAAGCAAAACGAATAATCAAATCAAAAATTTTGGAAAATTCACCAAAGATGAAGGGAGTCACCACAATTGTTTTCCCAAGTTCCCGCCTCCAATGGATAAGCGGTTAGTACCCCGCCCATAGAGGTCCAACTCAGAAAATGGAATAAATTGAAAACCACTCGATGAAATTTTGTAAGATTTTAAACATATTGAGATGCTGACCAATAAAATGAGTCCTCATGAAATGGTAACATACATCGAAAAACCACATTTGACAGCACTCATTATCGAGTTCATATAAACCATAAACTAGAGATCAAAATAGACCGAACTGCGTTTTTAGATTCACCCTCAAATCCTTAGCTCGCGATCTATGGGTATCTTTGCACAAGCAATTGCCTCAGAGCAACATTGACCCCTTGGGTAACAAGGGCGTCTCGAAATTATGCAAAAATTCTATGAATAAAATTCGTCATCACGGAAAAATAAAATGTTGTTTCAAAATGTCTTTGGTGGACAAACCGCGATTCGCTTTGATGCCTTGAACTGAAGTATTTTAATGACACGATCTGTTTTTCTGCTGTTAATGAACCACTCTACACATAAGATTAATTTCATAATTTTTAGTGAAGCTTGTTTTACCTAAATGGTCAATGTTGTTCTCAAGGCAATTGCCAGTATAAAATGCCTATAAAGCGCGAACCAAGGCTTCGTTGGTAAAACTGAAAACGCAGTTCGGTCTATTTTAATCTGTAGTTTATGGCCTTGACTCGATAATGGGTGCTCCAAATGTGGTACCCACTTTCACGGCTTTTTCGATGCATTTCATCTGTTGAGGACTCATTTTATTGGTCAGCATCTCAATATGTTTAAAATCTTACAAAATTATATCGAGTGGTTTTCTATTAATCCGATTTTCTAAGTTGGACCTCTATGGGCGGATACTAACCGCTTGACCATTGGCGTCGGGAATTTAGTATAAAAATTGTGGTGATTAACTTTAACTTTGGTGAATTTTGCTAAATTTTAGCTCTCATATTTATTTGACCAGCAACAGATGTTGTATGTGTATGTTGCTAGTATAAATGTGCCCATTAAACGCGAACTTGACGTGCTCAAGAAAAACTGGGTATGAGGAGTTGCTACCTGATGCCTTTAGTTTCACAATTTATTGGTCCCGATCCCAGGCTATTTTGTGTGTTCCACAGTGAAATAAGTCCTCAAAAGAAGAAAAACTAATTTTTGGTGCCCTGTTTAATTTTTTATAAGGATATAAGACGCCAATTTTTTATTAGCTTTTCTATTATAAACTCCTTACCGCGCATTTAAAAAAAATTTGCCTGCGGCGCTCTTTCTTTTTCTACATTTTTCTTCCAAAGCAGGGACTAAACCCGAAATTAATTTCAGTTTGAGTCAAGGCATTGGCCTAAATCTTTTTTACTTGTGCAGCAATCAGACAAGCATCCCATTTCCGTTTTCCACAAAATATAACTATAACCGTTATCGGAATCGGACGAGTTAGACACCGCAATTGATTCGTTGACAAAATTTGTTGAAAAATTAGGCGCGGTTTCCGTAAACCAGACTGTATACACAAATTTTTAATTTTTATATATCTTTTCTAAACAATAACGTTTTCATTTTAACCGTAAATAATATAAATTTGTTAAATGATATCAGAAGAGATTAAACGGATATTTTCTTTTATTTTCGAGACTCTCACAATAGGAAAGGAATGTATAGAAAATGCGAAAATTAAACTTCAAGCAACGTAAAGAAATGTAAAAGTAGGCTAACAGCCATATATGTCCACACGCATGCCTTATAGCTTAGTGCGTTAAGATGTAATGCCAATTTGTGACGTGCTGGTGGTCCCGAGTTCGATCCCCAGTCAAGGTCGGGTAAAGAAATTATAAATTCTTTGTTTCATAAAACAATAAAAAGGTACTTAGCTAAAACAAAACATAGCCATTTGTTTTATTTTTTAAACACAAAAAATTAATTAATTTTTAAAAATAAAGCTAACTCTGTCTTTGCCGAAGTTTTTTACCCTTGCAAATGTTTTAATACATCAGAGTTTAAGAACGCCAGCATTAAAACAAACTATTTTTCTAAATAAAACCCACTTTTCGACCGATAGTTCTATGACAGCTATAGAATATAGTCATCCGATTTTGACCAAAACTTCCAAATCTTTGTAAAAGCGCATAATATTAATAATTGCTGAAGTGAGACACGTTAACATTAAAAACAAAAAAGTTTTTCTCACAAAGACCCACTTTTCGACCGAAAGTTCCTATGGCAGCTATAAGATATAGTCCTCCGATCCGGTCGGTTCCGACATATTAGCAGTGTGCAGTAAAAAAGACTCTGCCACAAGTTTCAGCTCGATAGCTTTAAAACTGAGAGACTTGTTTGCGTAGAAACAGACAGACAGACGGACAGAAAAGCTCGACTCACCTGATCAAGAATTATATAGTTTATTGGTCGGAAATGAATTTTCCATTCGTTTAAAACTTCTGGGCAAAATTATAATACCCCCTGCAGGGTATAAATATCATTTGATATGGCCGAAAAGTTTACTTTGATATTTTCGTACATGTCAATTTCAAGTTTGTCATTTCGGCTTTTTATTGATTGGAAAAAATATATAAAATTGAGCCCCTGATCATATCTTTATATTTTCTGTGTGATATCATCTTGTCAAAAAGACTTACCTTGAGGTCATCTTTAATGTATGTTAGTTATCTGAAGATTTGTAACGTATCCATGTTATGTCTTTAAAACTAGTTCGGATTGCGATTGAACCTCTTCTGACACGTTCATTGACCTGATCATTATGTTGCGTTTATGGTCGAGTGTCGGCAAATGCGGCACCCATCGCTGGGAGAGTCCATGTGTAAAATGATATGAGAGCCTCAGCTACCTCTGGCACTTTTGTGTTGCTGTTGTCCAATATTATTCCAAGGATTTATGTACACAGAGAAAAATATCCGTTCGAATTGTAACGAAATCATGAACTTTTGTTGACGATAGTCTGCTATGCACGCTTTTTCGATATTCATGAACATTCGTTCACATTATGTTATGAACATTTTGTTGTCACACATGAACGGTTAGGACTTGTCTTATAAACATTATGTGCTCGTTTCAAGAACATTTTGTTCTCGCTTTGCCTCCTGAAAAAATATTAACCATGGTTATTATATAGATATAGGTGAATGTGGAGAAGCCTCCCCTCTTCCAGAGTGGAAGCAAGGGACGACCGACCGACCACACACTCTACCCCACGCAATCACAACATTTTCTAAGCTGTAGCTAAAAATTTATTAAATTTATTAATTTGAAAAATTTTCTTGCTTTACCTAGTCTGTGACTTGAACTCAGGACCACCGAATAGACTGAATGGACGATGTCATTTTAACCCACACGAAAATTAAGCTCACGCAAGAGATAGCGACAAAATCAAATTAAAATATGAATGCTTAAGAATGAAGTGCTAAAGTAAGCATTGAGACTGCCTGATACCACCAAGCCCTCTAGCCCAGTGTAGAATATTTTTCTCTGTGTATGATTTCTCCTTGTTTTTGCTAATGTTGCTTTTACGCTCGAAATAAGGCACGAATTAACCATATTTTTTTAAGTTTCTTCCAAATTTATAAGTTTGCTTTCATCATTATAGATTTTTTTTAGCTGCTTTCGGATTTGAAAAAATACACATAAATACAATAAATTTAATATTTACATATGATTTCATGTAAGTGCTGACCGCAGCTGCGACTCAAATGGTTCATACGCTGGGTCCAATTTTGGCATACTGTCTCCAACATATCGGCCGGTATATTACGAATAAATTCTTTAATATTGGCTTCCAGGGCTTGGCGCTATACCGGGGCATTTTTTGGGATGCATTGGCAGTTCTTGCAATGCTTCTGGCAAATACGGAAATTTTGTCTGTTCACGTATCCATTCAATCAAAAATGAGCTTTGTTCTGAACACAATTTTCCGCTAAAAAAGTCACCAAAAGTTAGCCGTTGTGATAGGTCGTGTAGGTTAAAAGGTCTTAAACCCACATCCTTCCGCAAAATGTTTCACGTAGTGGATTAACAGAGGCCCAATTGCTGCGAACAGCGCCGAATCGATAAGTCACGGTCATTAACAAACACTGGCGGATAAAGCTGCAATGTTTTCCTCTGTACGTATGCGTGTTGGTGTTTTAATGTCCAATAATGTAAATTTGGTGCGAAATTTTTATGATCGTCTAAATTTATCTGCAAGTGTAAGTCGATTCATGGTTAAATTATAGACCAAACTGAACATGTTTGACAGTAACAGTAACGAAAACAGTAACAGAAAAATAAGTTCTCTCAATATTTTGTTCAAACAAAGCTGAACCTTCTATTTTGCGCCTACTTTAAGTGCTCCTCCAAAACTGAAACCAAATGTGCCTTGTTATATTATTTATTTTGGTTAGTTTGTCAAGTGACCTTGAGCACAAATTGAAAATTGTTGCACTTTGATTATCAACTTGGCTGCCGCTTTGGACTCCTCCCGCTGGTTGTTGTTGGCTTTTGTTTTCATTGTTTCACTTTTTTTTTGTTGGGGTAAACAGATTGAATTTTTGGCAAGTTTTAACAAGCCGAAGGCCAGGCCCCGAACAGAAGTACAGGAGCAGGACCTGGCCTTATCGAAATGCCAACACACTCGAAACAACGTTTAATTAGAGTTTGTTGTTTATTTATTTATTTATTTGCTTTGCTTTGCCCGGCCCTCTCGTCGTCGTGTCGTCGTGTGCCAGCCATTTGGTGACCACATAGCCTCCGCCTTGGACGCGGGGCCTGCAGTTTTTGACCATTAATAATTTCATTGAGTGCGTTGTGTTGTGTTGTTGTTTGTACAACGCGCTGGCGGCGGCGGCTTCCGTTCTCAACTCCCAAGTCGTCGTTGTCGTCGTCAGTTTTCCTTCCTGTTGCCAACCAATCCCGAACGCCCACACTATGCTTCTGCGGCGTTGTATATTTTTGAACATTTTTATATTATTTAATTTTGTTTCTTTTCTTCACTTTATTTACTTTGTTGTCGCGCAAAGCTGACGAACTATTCACATTCGCTAAGAGAATTTGGCACTTGCAGCTAAGGCGGCTTGTGTGGAGGGGGAGGGGGGAGGAGGGTGGTTGGCCACTCTGTCCTTGCTGGCTTCGGTTCGGTTCTGCTGTGGTCATGCGATAATAATATTTGTTATTTACTTTAACGGAAGGAAAAACAAAAAACGGAAATGCACATAAATTTATTTCCTATTTTTTTCCCTAGATTATTATTATTTGTTCTCTTGCTTTCTCTATTCTACACTTGGCAACAGTTTTTACGTTAGTTCCTTATTGGACAGAGAATGTTTGTATTTAGCAGACGGTTTTTCAAATATGACACAAATTTAACAAATTCATTCAACTCATTCAAAATCTAAAGCCTACAATTTCTATTAGATCCTCAAAGAATAGGTTTCCCAGGTAAAGAAAAGACAAAGAAAGGAGCTAAATTACTATAAAGGATCTAACAGCCAGTCACCTCTTTTACAATTAGCTCATCTTTTTGCTCACTGAATACAGATCTGTGTAGGTTCACGAGTTTGAGCATGTGGCGACCGTGCTGAATGGGAATGTACGCGTACCTTGAGCAACGCTTGTCAAAATCTTAACTATTCCCACGGCACCCGAAAATATCATGATCGAAACAAAACGGAATAGACGTGGGTCGGAATCGGGACGGAATAGGATTAGTGCAATATCCCGAAAATTTCCAGTTCCTGATTTATTTGTATTGGCATCAGCAAATTCAAGCACAACAATTGAAAACAATTTATCGAAAAGAAATTTTATCAAACTAACCGAATGGTCACACTTGCATACCAATCCAACAAACGGTCATACTTATACAAGCAGGTGAAGATGGTGCCGCTTAACAAACAGCAAATAAAAGAAACCGTTTTAAGTAAAGAAGGTGATATTAATTGAAACCGCCTTCAATCAAATGTGAAGTGTAAAAAACTTTGAAATTATAGAAGTTAGTAGATGGATTTTGTGTAAAGGTCAAAGAAGTGTTAGCAAAAGCAGACCGCACTGGCACAAGTGGACTACACTACTGACGGTATTGAATTGAATATTTGGGTTCGGGACGGAACGGGAACGTATTATCTTTCCGGCACCCATTTCTTCTATAAAGTATGAATATTCATGATTGAAATAAACAGCCGATTCTATTATGCCAGGCCGTCTGTCCGTATAAACGCACACATCTCAGAGATGGTAATGGATGGAATATGTTCATAATAATCTAAGCTAATTCAAAAATTGACAGAAACTTGGCGATCTTTACCATCCGTCTATTTACCCGTCTTCATAATAACCAAAACTCATTATAAAATTTCTCAATTTGATCTACACCTCCTAATTACCTGTCTATTTACCCGTCTGTTTAACTATCTATATGAACATCTTAACTCATTTATAAGATTGCAAATTTCCAGATTTTAAGGACCGTTCGATGTACATCTTCTATTTACCCGTTTGATAACAATCGAAGGCTACTCGGCGACTGAAGAGCTGTTAACTCAACTTCTTCATGAGTTCGATATAGCGAAATGTCTTCGACCTCGGGGCGCAACTAGTGACCATCGCTGATCTAAACCAGAGTCCGGCACGTTTCTATTTTTGTGTATACAACAGAGAGGGCCTTCCACAGCTCATATGAGCCGAAGTCAATCGTGTTTTTATGCAAACGCGAGCCGAACTTATGGTTGTGTGAATCGGTGAACACTGTACATTGCTAGTAAAACGTCTGCTGTCTGGAGAGACCTCTCTTGTTCACCAAGTGCACTTTTTTGTCCTCTCCATTTGTCCGCCTCTGGTATACAAGAGCCCTCTGTAACAGCGTCGTCGATACACCGACAGTTTATGAGCCTACACTGCTCTCTTTTGCAACAACAAACAAGTGCTAAGTGAGAGCTCTCTCGCGTGACGAAACGTACACACGCATTGGTGAAATAAGCATATAATAAAATTTTGAAAATTTCGTTATACTTTGGACCATTTAGTTCACACTTCCTAATTACACGACTATTTACCCGTCTGATTATTACATTGATTATTACAATCTAAACTCATTATAAAATATTAAAAATTTCTCGAACGATTAGATTACACCTCCTATTTACTTGTCGACAATTGCCAACTATAAAATCTTGATTATAGTCTAAAATTATTATAAAATTTTGATTATTTATTCTGCTGTTTTGGGCGGAAACAAATACAACATATTATATTAATAATCATAAATATCCGTCCAGACCTTTTCGAGATATAAAGGGTTTGTCCGGAAAGTAATAGGACTGATTTTCTTCTGCCGCGACTGTACTTCGTAGCGTGCGCGCACAGACTTGATTCGGTAGAGGGCGTTCCTAGCTAACGAACGAGCGGCTGGTCAGTTGTCTCCGAGCACCTGGAGAGTCAGGACAGGCATTTTCGCACGACGTCTTTCAGTGAGTGGTGCAAGCCGGCAAAAGGTACACGATTAAATTCTGTGTGAAACTCGGTAAATATGCGACAGATACGTTTGATATGATCAAGCAGGCTCACCCAGATGTTGCTTTAGTAAGAAGTGGTGTGCTTCGGTGGCACCAGGCCTTTTTGGAGGGCCCTGAAGAGGTCGCCGATGAAGACCGTGGTGGAAGTCCTTCGACTTCGACAAACACCGATAATGTGACACATGTTTCCTTCGACTAAGTATTCGTTTAATTGCCCAGATGTTAAATTTACCAAAATCTTTGGTTTATGACATTATGACGGAGCATTTCAACATGCGCAAGGTGTGCGCGAAGATGGTCCCAAAAGTGAACTTGAAAAGTGACTTCTTGTGAACAGCTACCTGACCAAGGCCGGCATCTTAACGCTTCCGCAGCCGCCCTACAGCCCAAATGTGAATCTCCCGGACTTTGTTTGTTTCCTCGCAGTCAAGCATTTTGAGACGACGGAGGGGATCCAAGCAGCATGCTCCGCGGCTAGTCCGGAGAATGCCTTCCGTGACGCCTTCAGTGCTTGAAAATCGCGCTGGCACCGCTGCATCGACGCAGAAGTAGCCTATTTTAAAGTTTTTAAAGAATTGTAATAATTGCCTCAATAAATTTGGTTAAATCGACTCAGTCCTATTACTTTCCGGACAAAGTGGTGTAACTAACACGACTTCCAACCGAGTTTTTGTGTCGTTTTTAGGGTCAAAAGCGATGTGTGGAACACATGGGATAGATTGAATCTTCTTATACAGAAACTTTCAATAAATTTTCAAATCTTAGGCTAACAAATTATATACTAGCCGCTGTCCTGGTAGGACGTTTCTCTTTCGCCGTTTTCAACAATAATCGGGCCTGTTCCGAATTCCGAAAACGAGTGGAATTGTCGCAAATCGAGTTGATTGCTGTTCCGAATTCCGCAAATCGACCAGAATTGTCGTTTTCAAAAGTTGTGCTGCAGAGTCAGCGGAATTAAAAGTAATTGCTATTAAAAGCATTAAAATAAATCCCCAAAATTATAAACTGATCAATTTAATAATGTTGAACATTTTTAAAATCGTTTAGCATCACTACTTATAATGTTTACAGTTTAAGTGTATTTTAAAATCATTTTTTTATAAACATCTATAAAATATTGCGTGAAAAGCAAAACCGAGCGGTCGTTTTCAAACCGAGCTGTTCTGAATTCCACTTTACTTTTTAGTCGATTTCAACCGTCAATCGATAGCTGCTAGGGTTGCTTCATATAAATTAATGTATTCGGTCAGCACTTTTTCTATTTTATTTAGCTATATTAAACCATATTTGTTATGACATATTCAAATTTAATAATTAAATACTGTTTTAACTAAAAATAAATGGACTTAAAATGTTAATAAGAGCTTTGTAAATTAAAATGATGGAGATGGTGACAACTCTGGCTGCTGTCGATATACACAAACACGCGCGCAGGGCAGCCAGACAGCTGTTTATAAAACCGACTTCGAAACCGAGTTCGAAAAGTAAAAACGTAACCAAATCGTTCGGAATTGGGAACAGCAAATACTAAAACGTTCGTTTTCGTTTCGTTTTTACTTTTTGAAAACGTTCGGAATTCGGAACAAACCGTAAGCTTTTTTTTTAAACGAAACCGTAACCGCGTAACCGCAAAAACATTTTAAAAATTGAAACCGAAACCGTAACCGAAAAAAAAAAATTTCTTTTAACCGTAACCGTATAACCTTTATTTACAAAACCGGTTATCAGTACCGAAACCGAAACAAATATATGGGTTAATTTCGGTTTTTCCTTTACTAGTAAAAATTTCGATTAAATACAGTACAATGAACATTTTACATACATATGAATTTATTCACTAAAGTTGGCTGTTGCTAATGGGCTGGCATAACAATGAAGTGCCTGGAAAGTATCTTATATACATTGGTGCTAAACAGTTATAAAGCATAGAAGCAGTTATAGGAGCTAGGTACTCAGACGCTGGAAATTTTGACAATGTAGTGTGACCAGGCAACAACTTTCGGATGCATTTTGTGTGGGGCTGGAGGTACAGAACTTGACCACTGAGACATACTGCTATAACGACAACCCAAAACGCATCAGAAGATTAGAATTAGCACATTAAACCAGAGGTAATATACATAGCCACAGCCAGCTCCATGGACCGGTGGCGGAAATGTTTGTAAAATAATATGTTTTTGTGTAATGGAATTGTGTTGCGGATTTCGTTTTAGCAAAGAATCACTAACTTTGTGTATAATTTCAAGACGGGCGTTTTTCAATTCCCTATCAGAAGTGCGAATGCCATTGGCAGTTTTGGCTTTTGCGGAGCACTCTGTCTAACTCTGACTCACTTTCTCGTATGCGTACTCATGGTGGAATTAATAAGGTGAACCTAGGCATACATATATTGTGTTAGCAGAGCCGCCCACATAAGTAAGTGTTGAGTGTTTGTTTTCAGGAGTAAAATTTATAATGAAGCCTCGCAGGACTCGCCTGGACAGTCAAACTCTAAATGCTATTATGATATTTAGATGTAATTGCAATATCGATTAAGATTTCATTTCTGAGAATAACCATTAGTTACATGAAGGTACATAGCGAAAAATAGTTTATTCGTTGACCAATGTATTCTATTTTAAACTTATGATTTATGGAATGAAGTAGTTTCTTATATGTTAGTTAAAACTTATAATGTTAAACTTTTAAACAGGTGAAAATAATGGTGAAAATTCTGTATAAGAAATTTGAACTAAGTACATTTACTGAATAAATGAGATTCCAGATGGGACAAGATTTGTCAAAGTAATATTTTATACTAATAACAGTAACCGTAACCGAAACCCGAAACAGAATAAGGCTAATAACCGTAACCCTAACCGTAACCCATATCTCAAAACCGCAATATAACCGTAACCGGAAAAAAGCGATCAGCCAAAACAGTAACCGTAACCCAAACCGTTATTCGTTTCGGTTTTAATCTTTGATTTATACACTTTTGCATTCGCTCGAACCAATTTTCGAAGCACTTTATCCACTATACGAATGAGACACCTCCAAAACATTACCATGCAGTTTATTTTTGATGTTTGGGAATAAGAAGAAATCATTGGGTGCTAAATTAGGGCTGTACGACGGATGAATCATCATCAATTCGACGTTTTGGCTGGTGGAAAAGTCGGTTGTGTGAGAGCTCGCATTGTAATGATGGAGAATGAATCGTCTTGGGCAGTTGGTTTGGTGAATTCCTCCGAAGTGTACCACTGAGAATTGACCATTCTACGTTGCTCAAGCGGAACAGTGGTAATATGACCCATTTTGCCGAAGAAACAGGTACCCATTTGCGCGAACAACTTTGAAGGGATTTGACTCGTCTGGGAACACGGTCGATTGCTATTTTGTGTCCGGTTCAAACGAATACATATATAAATGATTCGTCAACTGTAACGTTCTTATAATATTCTTATATATTCCTCTTCAGCGGTTGGCATAGTACCCTCATGTTATAAGAATGTCCGTGGATGAATTGAATCACATCACATTCATATCAACATTTTTTCCTTTTTGCACTGAGGCTGAATCTGCGGAACGTTGGCTCTATGAATGTTATTGCAAAATCTACTCTAATTTTTGCTAACCATTTGCTTCGCAGAAGTTGTGTGCGATGGAGTTATGGGACCGGGCATTGGGTTCTTGGGTTCCCTTGACATCTCTGTTTCAGGAATGAAAACTCAATTGTTTCCTTCTGATCTGCTGGAGGATGCCCAAGTGTGTCTCTTGGCCGTTTCCTTAATTTAGTTATGCCCAAGTATCATGCCTAAGTAGTTTTTCATTGGAAAAACGTTTTGTGTGTAAAAGTGATTTTCACTTCATACCCCTCACTCCTCCCCCCCTCCTAATAACCACTCGCTCCCCTCCCTTTGACAGTTTCAAGTGGTTTTTCTGGGCAATCAATCAAAAAGAAAACATTTTTTCTGTCTACGGAAAACAAAGACCAGAGACAAATGTGCCCAGGAAGATCAGAGAGGGAGGCAGATGCACACAAACACACACACACACTCACACACACATGTGGTCACAACTTAATCCGGTCCTTTGCTCATTTGAATTTGGGAAAAACTAATATTTCTCTCTCTCCCTCTCTTTTTCTTCGTCCTGGCAGGTAAAGTATGATGTTGATGTTGATGATTTTGGTAACCCCGCAAATATTGACCAGGTAAGTGAAAAGCTTTAATATTTTTTGACGCCGTCGGCATTGACAGTTGTGAACTTGGCGTCGGGCGGCTGTCAAAAGCAGACATTCCCGTGACGAGACAAAAACAACAACAACAGCAGTCAGAATACTGTGTCAGGACCTCGTCGGGCGCCAATGACCGGCACATTTTAGTGGCATCGATTTATGTATTTTTTTTTTTTTGGTTGAGTTGAATGACTGGGTGTGAGTCCTGCAGGTATGGGAGATGTGTAGGGTCCTTAAGCCATGGCAAGCGTTGAAAGTCACAAATTTTGTACACGAAGAAAGGTAAAGTATAAGCCGTCAACGGGAACATCAACAGGTAAATATACATATATATATCCTTGGAACAGGTAAAAATGTGATCAAAAATTTCGAACGTGCTCCAGTCGCTCTCAAACTGTGCGCGCCTCGTAAACAGCTGATTCGGTCGGTCGGTCGTCTGCCATAAAACTCAATGCAAAATACAACATTATCATGCTGACTCTGTCTGGCACAGTGCGGCGAATTCAACTAGCCATGCTCTCTCGCGCGCGCAAAACAAAAACAAACCATTAAAAACGAAACGCGCGCTCTCTCGCTGTCCGTGTGAGAGAGCGGCGTAGTGCACTTGTCTGTCAAGATTATGGCGGTTTCAGTCACAATTTGCCGCCGAGTTTTGGGGGCTGGCGGCCAAAAGAAAAAGAAAAGCGCCGACGGCAACTCCTATTTTTCTTCATGTGCCATTTTTTTTTTGTTGTAGCTCAGGTTGAGTGTGTTTTTTGAGTGAGACTCGCTCGCTCAGCCTCATCAACTTGATATCGTGTCGTCGTCTTCATCTTTGCTGTCGCTCGCTCGTCGTTTTCATTTGATAAATTGCGTTTATAAGAAAGAGATGAATTGTCATGCACACACCAAGTATGTGTGTGTGTGTGTGTGAGCGAGCAACGGTTGGCGCTCAGTTTGGGGGCCGCTTTAAATCATATTGGCTACCCCTCATGGTGTGCGTGTGAGTGTGTCCGTGAGCTTTCTCAGCGCCACATTTTTCGCTCCCTACGTCGCTCAACGCTCTCGTCTGGGATTGGAAGTTTCCAAATGCAATTTCTGCTGCCTTGAGGTTCTCGTCTTATTATCAGAGACGACTCCTTTTTGTGGGTGGAGACCCAGAGCTCTGCTCTTCTGTTTTTTTTCCCTCGTTTGATTTAAATTTCATGGTCTCTTCAATTTTGTTCAGTTTTAATATTAAATTAAATGAAATTCCTTTGGCATTTTTTTTTTTTTTTTTTGGCCAATTGAAATTTGTATTTTCATTCATGAACTGAAATGATATTTTATTTTGTTGGCCTAAAGTTTTGGCTTTTTGGGTGATTTAGTATATTTTGTTTGGGGAGGGGGGGGGATGGAAATGC
>JAEIFU010002076.1:0-51339 GCA_018904235.1 Lordiphosa stackelbergi
ATTTTTCATCCGATTGGCTTGAAACTCGGATTGTAAGGACAGAGTACGAAATAATTAAAAATGTGATTTTTAATTGGAAAAAATCCCATCCAGGCGTAAAAAATGCCCGGAAAATTCTACATGCAAAATAACTATTTTTCATCCGATTGACTTGAAAACTCGGTTTGTACGTTCAAAATGAAAATTTATTTGTGATTTAATTTTCTTATGTTGAAAATAACGCCGGGATGCCCACTGGGAAGTGAATGGGATGTGAGTGGGATGTGGGTGGTTTGCTGCTCTTGGAAGTGGGTGGAAAGTGGTGGTGGGTGGTTGTGAAGTGAGTGAATGTGGCGGGAAGTGAGTGGAATGGGGTGGGAGGAATGTGGTGGGATGTGGGCGGTATGCAGATGCGAAGTGGGTGGGATGTGGGCGGGAAGTGGGCGTGATGTGGGGCGGGAAAGTGAGTGGGAACAGGGGGAAATTGGGTGTAAAGTGGTGATGTGGGTGGACTGTAGGTGGGAAGTGGATGGGATGTGGGCGGGAAGTGGAGGGATGTGGGTGAGATGTGGGCGGGGATGGTGGCGGAAATTGGGTGGGAAGTGAGGGGGAACTGGGTGGAATTGGATGTAGAGTGGGATGGGAGATGGGGGTGGGAGTTGGAGGGAAAAGCCATCAGCAAAGAGCACATTGTTGAAGGCGCAGCGAAGCGCGTCGGGTTATTTGCTAGTTCTTATATATTATTGAAACGAGAGCGTAAGTTAAAGTCGGCTCTAACCGACTTCGATATACCCGTTACTCATGAAAAAACTTGTTTAACAGTGTTCCCGCGTACCTTAGTGTGACCATCCAAAAAGTATGCAAACATTTTTAGGGTGGTAGCGGGGGAGTGCTTGGTTCACTTTTTTGCTTTTAACTTGAGAACTGTTCATCCGATCTTTATCATTCCTTCGGCAAATCGATCTTCATTTTGCTAATTACCAACTATCTCTAGAAGGTACGAATTCTCTATCTTTAAAAACTGTAGGAGATATAACTTTTTCCAAATTGCGGGGGCGGGAGGGGGCGTGGCCAAAATTTGAAAACAAACTTTGGATCTGCGTGCAGATAAAAGAAGCATTTGTCCCATACATGTCAAACCTCTATCTCTTACCATCTCTGAGATCTAGGTGTTCATGCCAGACAGACGGGACGGACGGACGGGGACGGACGGACGGACGGACAGGACGGGACAAGGCTAAATCGACTCGGCTGTTGATGCTGATCAAGAATATATACTTTATATGGTCGGAAAATGATTCCTTCTGCCTGTTACATACATTTGCACGACTTAGTATACCCTTTTACTCTACGAGTAACGGGTATAAAACTAGAGAGCCACATTTGTTTATATTTCGAAAAGCTTGTGGGGAGGCGGAGAGGAGTTACAATTTGACAAATTTATACAGAAGATAATTTAAATATACATATGTGTCTTGGATGCCAATAATGAAATTTTAGCACTGCAACTCTACTGGAAGTATTTTTGCGCACCATCGCCATATAAGCCTTACTACGGTGCTATGTGAGCTATAGGATATAGTCACCCGATGCAACAAATTTTTTACTATATATTCAGAATATTTTCTCAGATTTTTGAAGAAAATTTCATAACGATATCTCAACGGGAAATATTTATGGCCGCTACTCCGTAAAAGTTCAACCACTGTGCATTGTGACGGAGCATTTGAACATGAGCAAGGTATGCTCGAAGATGGTCCCAAAAGTGAACTTAAGAAGTGACTAACTGACCAAGGCCGGCAACCCAACGCTTCCGCAGCCACCTAGATGTGCTTCCTACAGCCCAGGTGTGGCCCCCCGGACTTTTTTTGTTTCCTCGCCCGAAAAGGCCGATGAAAGGCAAGCATTTTAAAACGTTAGAGGAGATCCAAGCAACATGCACCGCAGTTCTCAAGGCTATAACGGAAAATGCCTTCCGTGACGACTTCAATGCTTGGAAATCGCGCTGTACGCGCTGCATCGACGCAGTAGGAGCCTAGTTTGAAAGCATTAAAGAATTGTAACGATTTTTATACTCTGCACCGAAGGTACATAGAGTTTGCGACCATATAAAGTATATATATTCTTGATCAGCATCACCACAGCCTGTCTGTCTGTCCGTCCGTCAGTATAACAAACAAAAGTTGATTTTTGTGTTCGTGCTGTTGTGTGCCATCTCTAATTAGGAAACTAACTTTCAAAGTCTTTGAGTAGATTTCTGCTCAAATTGGCGGTAAATAAGCTGGAAACTTTCCAATGGAAAAGCAACAACTGATCTTCAAGTGGATGCGCAACAAATTCATGCATTTCAATAAGGACATAAAACAAATGCACATTGTGGCTAAATTTATGCAATACATGAGCCAAACTGGTGCTTGCTCTTCTTTAAGCTTAGTAAGATACGAGAATTTATGTTTGGGTTGTAAATTTCTTGCAACTATTTATTAGATTTAGCAGCAACAATGTGTACCAACGGCCAAAAGCCGATGAAGTGGAAAGCATCTGGTGCAACTGTGACCGAGATTTTAAGGCAACAATACATGGTAGCATTCCAGTCTAAGGTATTTGCATTTTAAATAAATGCCTTACTATGCAAATAGCCGACAATTTATTTTAGAATCAAAGAAATGCAATTTAAGGCGATGTACAGTAAATGATAAATTGTCAGCAAGCAAAGATAATTGATTTCCAACTATTGAATTGTAATTTTTAGTTTAATTTACAATATGAGGCATCAGTTGGTATGCCAGAAATGACTGCTGTAACAGAACTTATGTTCTAATGCAGAATGCTTGTTATAAAGTCAGCAGTATTTTTTTGGTTGTTGAAACAATGTGAAAAGAAAACTTAGCTTTGCTCTCGCTACACCACAACAATAAAATATACAAAATTCAGTTTTTTCTTAAATAATGTCGGTTGCGAAAGGTGCGAAATGCGAAAATATTTACGAATAGCTTTTCCTCAATGTTGTTTCCACATTCCACTTCCTCTTAAAGCCCTTCAGGTGCATTCTCTTATTAACATTCAAACAATTTCCCTAGAACTGTAAACAGTAAAGAAGAAGCAGCAAATATAATTAACAAAAATGTATTTTCTTAAATTTGTTCTAGTTTTTGCCAGCTGAGACCAAAAGCGTAAACTTGAATTCAAAACACGCGCAGAAAAACATTCGCTTCAACTGTAAGGCCTGCCTTAAGAGCTTTGACATAATTTTGTAAAAATTCTGTGTGAAATTTCAATTTTCTCATCCTCACGCACACGCACTCGCACACCTACAAGCAGATAGCTTAAATGAACTTAAGTCGACACGTTGGAAATCCCTGGTGAATCGCAATGTGGTAATCCAATGAGGTGTCTACATAAAGTTAATTAATTAAACCTTGTAAATAGGCCTGCTCGTTTGTGTGTGTGTGTGTAGGCTTCACACTTCACACTTCTCACCTTTTTGCCACTTTGTTATTCAATATGTCATTTGCAAACACTCAACTTTAAATTGAGTTTTTGCTGCATGTAAATTTCTGCTCGCAAAAGAGTTTTAAGTATAAACTTTCGCCTGATTGTTATTTTGTTATGCATGGAATTCTTAAAGAATTAAGCTTGAAATAGTTGAGGTAATATTTAAGTTAATCTTCAGAATGTTTAATAAAATAACGATTGAATAATTTGCGAAGTGACCAAGCAACAGTGTTTCAGCTTGGCTAATCACACTTTGCTTTAATTGGACCACTGAACCGTGTGAGCAGCCAGTGCAGAAAAAGTGTCAACCACAATGAACAGCGACAGACATCCTGGAGTGGAAAAGGGAATCAGAGAAGCATCGATTTCACCAATTGCGGTCGAGCTCCAATGAACAATCCACAAAAAAGCACATTCAGAATAACAGCCAGAACAGATGAGAAGCAAATTGTCAATGTGGCACCTCATCACAGTGTTAATTAGCAAAGAAAGGGGGAATCAATAAGCCGGAAAATTCAAAAGGGTATGCAAATTAGAATTATTTATTTGCTTTTAATTGCTTTAATAGGGGTTTACTGGTCTTGTTTGCTTATAACTTGAGTATAGATTATCCGATCTTCATTATTCTTTCGGCAAAATCGATAAATATACTTTATTACTAAATATCTCTAAAAGGTACGGAGCATATATCTGACGAAGTACCTAATCCATTAGAGATATGAGATCTCGCCGATACCGTAAAGCGTGTGACAGGTAGTTTGCCAGCATCCTCATGTTTCTCCCGTTCATCCACTCTAGTGTTTCCGCCTCATACGGTACTGAGCTCTGTAGTTGTAAACCCGCAGATTGCGACGTAATGCTCGACGTCCTCTCCTAACCATAGATTACACTTCGCGGACAAATTTTCAAAATTTTCTTTCTTAGTGCGCGCCTGCATTACTAAACGAATTTTAGATCTCTACGATAAGCAGTTTTGGCTGTGGGTTGATTAAATATCAGTCAGTCGGGCCTACAGATTTATAAGTATAGATATCTGCCATACACTCAAAAATATAAATCAATCCACACGGGACCAAATCAATCCCAAGCGGTAATGAAAACAACGTAATCCTTGAACCGATCGGAAAAAGGATTGAGTTGATCTGCCTTTCTTGATCTGAAGAAAGTTTACAATTATTCCGGGGTAGTCCTAAAACAGATTGAATTAGCAAAAAATTTAAAAGCCCAAAATTAGAGCACAATTTAATCCGAAAGCTGTATCATCTTTGGCATGTATGATTTTAATTTGAGGAAAGACAACTCTTCTTAATGCCATAGGACATCCTTATCCACTTCGAACTTGGTTTATTTAAGACTTCTGAAAAAAACAAAGATATATCAAAATTTTTGTGCTCAACAGGGATTCGAACCCACGACCAAGCACACTGAACACGAATGGATGGACCGTTCATGGCACACCACCAACCCCATCGATTGTTCCTGAATATCTAAAAGGCTACTTATATTTCTTCTCTCTCGCTCTTCAATTTATGGACACGCGATCTCGAAAGGAATTGAAGTAACAGCACATTTGTAATGATACATTGAGGGAAAAATGCTCTGAAATTTAAATATTCACACTTTCAATTTAATGTTTTCACCATTGATATAGCGCTTAATATGGAATTCGTAAATAGTGTGTACAGTTTAATGTTTTTTATATATGAACAATTTTAATTCACATATGAAAATAATCAATAATTTTTATATTAAATTTTTATATCCATTCAATTTGTTCGAATCAAGAGCAGGAATCCCATTGTAGCCACTACCAACCAGTTGGGCTCTGAAAAGCAATGATTTATATAAGAGACTAGCCTAAAGCCCGTCGCGCTTCACTATGCCTTCAACAGAATAGAACCCATATCAGAATCAGTTTGAAGTCAATCGAATAAGGAAATTTTCCTATTTACCGAATTTGAAAATACTTTTTAAATTTGACTCTCCGGACAGTCCAAAAATCGAATCTTACATACATCGGCTTAAAATCAACGTACTCTAAACTTACCCTTCACTCGCTTACACCCACTCCCCACCCATTTCCCACCAACTACCCACCCACATCCCACCCACATCCTACTCACTTTCCACCCAATTCGTACTTACCATACAAACCCCACCCACTTTCCACTTTCCACCTACTACCTACCCACATCCCACCTACTTTCAGCCCACATTTCACCCACTTACCACCCATATCCCACCAACATACCACACTCATACCACCTACATCCCACCCACTTCCCAGTGGGCGGTATTTCCAACCTTGTCCACCCACTTTTCACCCTGGGAAGGTGAGTTTTCCGGAAGATTGGTACACAGTTATTGTTGAGTTTGAACCTGATTGGATGAAAAACAAAAATAGGTATGAGTGTAGCTATCACTCACGAGTCTTTGATGTGAAACATGATGCTTAGTCTAAGAGCTTATTTTCAAATCACAAGCTCTCCCAATGGTATATAAATCAGCAAGGGCACTCTTTCGAAAGAAGAAGATTAACGGGGAGTAGAAATCCAGAAAACCAGATCCAACCAGATCCCAAACAGAGCCCGCCCAGATCCCTTCCGAATTCCACCTAGATCCCTTCCAGATCCCACCCAGCTACCACCCAAATCCCACCCAGGTCCCATCCAGATCCCAACCAGATAACAACCAGATCCCTTCCAGATCCCTCCTAGATCCCTTCCAAATTCCATCTAGATCCCGCCCAGGTCCCATCCAGATCCCAACCCAGAACCAGATCCGATCCCACCCAGTTCGCACCCAGATTCCGCCCAGATCCCTCCCAAATCCAAACCAGATTCCTTCCAGATCCCTTCAAGATCCCATTTAGATCCCGACCAGATCAATTCCAGATCCCTCCTAGATAACTTCCAAATTCCACCCAGATTCCTTCCAGATCCCAACCAGATCCCGCCCAGATCACACCCAGATTCCGCCCATATCCCTTTGAAATACCGCCCCGATCCCGCACGGATCTCATCCAGATCCCTTCCAGATCCCTTCAGACTCCAACCAGATCCCAACCATATCCCAACCAGATGTCGCACAGATCCTTTCCGAATTCCACCCAGATACCGCCCTGACCCCGCCCAGATACCACACAGATTCCACCCAGATCCCATCCAAATTCTTACCAGATCCCAGCCACAAATACCACCAGATCCCAGGCAGATCTTTCCGACAACCCACCCAGTTGCCCCTCCTCAGCATCTATCCTACCTCTTCACTTCCCCCTTCTGCCAATCCTCTTATTACTGTGTGTGTTTGCCGGAAACTCCACAAAACAACAAAACAACAACACAAAATATGAATGACGTCAGCGTCACGTGACGCTAAAATCATATTTTACTCCTACTTAAATCGTTCGTACCGAAATTAAAGATGTTTTACATCAAAAAGTTTCATTCGACAGTTTTCCGTAAATATTCCGACTTTGGGAAGATTTTCAAAAATTTGAAAGTTACGTTTGAAAATGAGTTCGGAGCTAATCGCTGGGACTTAAACTTTCGGCCATGTAACCTTGACCAACCTCTTTACTCCAAGGGGATGAATTTTCCGGAAGATTGGTATGCAGTAATTGTTGAATTTTCATAAAGATCTTACAAAATGCGTTTGAACCTGATAGGATGAAAAACAAAAAGGTTTCATACAACAGTTTTCCGTGAATTTTTCACATTTCTCGACAAAATTTTCCAAAATCCGTTCTTAGTACTCACTTTCATCATTAGATAAAACTACTGTGAAAAACTCATCTTTTATGGTTTAGGCTCTGCGGCGGTCACAAGTCAATCAGTCTGTCAATTAGTCAGGTTGAACTGAAATTAAATATGCAAGATCGAAAGGCATGGGTCAATCCTTATAAGATTGAATTGTGTAAAATATCCTGGAAGTCGACATTAAATTTTCAAGCTCATGCCGGGTTTACTCCAAGATTAAAAAGATTGAAAATATCTCGAGTTTTTTTTCTGTCTACAAATAAAAAATGTGAAGTAATGTCTTTGTAAGAAAAACTTTTTTGTTTCCAATCCTATCGCTGACAAGCTCGTTAATGATTAATATAAAATGCTACCACACAATTCCATTAAGTTTGATTCATATCGGATGACTATAGCAAAAAGCTGCCATAGGAAGCTCCTATGGAAAGCTGCCATAGGATAGAAAAACTTTATTGATTTCAATGGTAGCGTCTTAACACTTGCTAGTTATGAATCTATCTGTTTTAAACCAATTTTGGAGAGTTTTATCCAAATCGGATGAATATATTGTATATCTGATATATAACAAACTGGCAGGCTTATATGATGCTCCAAGGGTATGTTGAATTCGGTCGAGGCAAAGTTAGCTATTTTCTTAATTTATTCAAAAATTTTTTAGACATTTTTATTGAACATGCAAATAAAAATTCTTAAGCTCAGCTTAAAATCTAACTTAACTCTTAGAGCTGTACTAAAAAACTATGGATATGTCGAACCACAAATAGTCCTTTAGAACACTCACGCCATTTCTGTGTAAGCCCAAACCAAGTCTGACCCTCACATAAATCTACTTTCGTTTTGGCGACCAATGAATCGTTTGCGTGGGCTGCCAACATTTGGAGTGTGCGTCCATTAAACAATTACCGTTAAAAGGTTTCCCAAAAGCAAAGCCCATAAATAGTTGCTGCTGGTAAATTGGCCTTAGGACATAAGAAAGGGATAGAAATCGAAATGGGTTCATAAAAATAGTTTGAAATCATTTGGGTGCAGCAAGTGTACAATTTATAAGGCGTTCTAAGAAAAGAGTCAAGGGTTAGTTTGGGGTAAATTAGTTTTACCTTAAATAGACTCCATCGCTTTACCACATTTTTACATATTAAGTGACATAATTATATTAAAACAATTATTTACCCACTTAATTAAATTATTTTACATTTTCCACAGTTTATGTTAATGGCCAGAAAAATTGCATAATTTTCAAATAAACACGGCACTGTTTTTTTATATTTAAGTCAACAGAACAAAATAAACATAGTCTACTATAAATTTTCTCCATAGGAAGTCAAAAATTTGCATAGGCGACACACGGCACACACATTTGCTCACTTTCAGCTAACCAAAAATTGCAGCTGTAAATTGTAAATGCAATTCGCAGTTTTCCTAACGCTGCAGTTATGCAAATGCCAGTTTGTGTGTGTGTGATTCAGGCTTGAAATTAATTGCTCCCTAAAGGGCAATATGCTAAACAAAAAAAAAGGTGTGCCAAATTTTCGGTGTGGTTTTAGGGTGCGCTGAAAAGTAGGCAATGTTCTGAGCAATTTTTGACATTTTACAAAGCTTTTATGAAATAAGGAGAATAAAGGTGACTGAGCTGGCAGCTACAATCTCTAGTAACAAATTTTAGTTAACTCACGTCCGATTTCTCGTCTCTTTAAGTAGGGCGTAAGAGTTAGAAAACTACGATTATACCTTAGAAAACCGCGCGGGAAACAGGAGGCAACATGTAGATGCGTTAAGCAGAAATACTCATGTTCTAACGATTGATTCAAACAGCTTTACAAATTTGCCAGAACAGAGATGAAAAATTTAAAGACTTACGAAATGGTGTAATATAGAGAAAGAAAGGTAGCGAGGCTCTTCTGTTCACTGTAACGTTGGAAATGGAAGATCACGTATTATACAAACAGCACGACGAACTTGGACACATTGGGACAGATAAAATGATTGAAGTTATTGTAAAAAGGTATTGGTTTCGGAAAATGAAAGTGAAAGCAAAACGACACTTTGACAATTGCCCTAAGTCCATCACTTACTCGCCAAAAAGTGGCAAGGTAGTTGGATTTTTAAACAATATACCAGAGATATGGACGAGTGCACCGCAATAACAAGTGTTCCGCATTCGTACTTGATATTTTTCACACTCGAGTGTCGTCAGCCACTGCAAAATGGCATTTTTGTGCTTCGGCCATGAGTGTCAATAACACCCGCTGTCGCTCGTGCGGCTAAAATTGTTTACTTCGACAGGCATAGAGCGAGTGTTTATGGAATCACCCCGAAATCGCTGTCTGTATTTCCCTCTCTCTCTGTCTCTCTCTCTCTCTCTCTCTCATTTTTCTTTATCTGGAGATATCAACAACAACTATACGGGATTTGCCGTTGATTTTTCAAAGAAGAAGAAAAAGAGAGGAGAGTGAAAACAATACAAGTTATGCATACTCATGTTTTTAATTATGTGTGACTGTGGCACGCGGTGCCTTCAATAAAGAAACAACCACTTTGATAGACGATCAACCCAAAGACTCGTGCGTAAAATACCAATAATAGAAAGAATGTGATAATGATAAATGCTCTGCAAGACTATTGTAAAACCTGGGGCCTTGAAATAAATACAGCAAAGTCACTGGAGGAGACTTGCTCTTAAAGAGAAATGGCACTTAGGACAGACCGAGCTTGAAGTGGTAAAAACCTATACATACCTGGGAGTGTGGATCTACAATAATGCGCAATTTAAATACCATTTGAAGGAAAAGTTGAAGGACGCGAAAGAGGCGGTAAATTACACCTGGAAATCTTTTTTAAGCAGAAAAGATGTACCAACGAGCACCAAATACAAACTTTTTGAAGCAAGCTGTGAGGTCCCTCATCTGCTACGGCGCATAAGTCTGGGGGATTATGCAGTATGATGAGGTTGAGAACCTGCTTAGATACTTCCTGAAAAAGCTATTCCGACTGCCCAGAACAAACAGGAGTGGGAAACAGGAGTGTCACCTCTCCACATATTTACCGCGGATCTGCAATTTTCCCATAAGCAGAAGGATTTTCGTGCCCCAATAGATTGACAAAAATATTGGCTCGGTTTCTGCTAAGTGGACGTCATCAGTTCTTTTGGGAATGGGAACTTCTATCAGCCAATCATTGCCAAAGTCTTAACCTAGAAGAAAGTTCAGAGTGGGAATCATGGGCCACAGAAATTCTGAGAAAGATGGATGCTTCTTATAGATAATCTTTTCTGATCGAATCAGATAGAAGCTCTCAAAGGCTCATCTACAGAGATTTGAACTACGACCTAGGAGAACTCAATTATTTCAACGACGTGTTTTTAGTGGAGCAAACTCGCATAATTTTAACTCAACTTTGTCTCAAACATAGTAAGAACCAGCATAGCGTGTGCCCTTTGCAATTGGAATGAGCAGGAAAACACTATCCTATTTCATGAAAGCTGCCCAATCTTAAGTGAATACAAAATTTTACATATTGGTAAAGCAAGACTACATCCGCACCAAGTTCACCATCTACTAAATGGATCAAATTGGTTGATCATATATAATTTTATAAGTCAGGCAACTAAATATCGGAATCAAACAATAGAAGGGGATTTTTAAAACAGGGTAACACAACCAACCGAATCTTGCGCTATGCAGTTGAACGATCGGGTATCTAGGGGAAGGCCCGGAAAGCCAAATGTATTAGGCTGAATATAAATTTAGAGTCTAAGCTATCATTTACATCTAGCTATCATCTAGTAGCACACTACTACTTCTACTACTACAGAAAGAATGTGTGTCTGTCTTGACAGTAAAATTTCGAGAGTGTCAGTCACACCGCATACGCACTTAAAGTGAGTAATAATAAATTTATTTAAAACCAATATTTAAATTTAAAAGATTCCCCCAAAATTCGTTTCCTATACTGAGTGGCCATTTAAAATATCTATGACCAGGTTGATTAAAATATAGTGCTCTGTGTTCTCTTATGGACTTGCCCAGGAAATGGTTGATGTCCTCTATTTCATTTGTATTGCACAATTCGCATTTATTAGTCCGTCCTGTAACAAACTAATTTTCATTTAACAATATCATGTCACTTCTTGCCTTAAAGATCCATGATGACGCCCTAGTATCCATATATTTTTTTGTCAACCTGGTATGGTCGAGCTCTTTGTAGATTCTCCCTTCGCTTCCTAGTTTTTGCTGCATGCCTGGCTTTCCTTAGGTCCGCTATGAGCGCATTGCGATTGGCATTCCATATGTTCTCGTTGTTCCAGTGTACCTAGCTCTTTTGCACAGAAAATATTTTTCTCCAGCACCAACTGAGAAAGGAGTCGTGGCAGCCTATGACTGTCGTATGTAAATAGAGTCTTGTATATGTTACGGAGATGCTGGTCCAAAATGTAGAATCTACTGCCGTATTTCTCCATTTCCAGTGCAAGAACATAGTGTGGCGTTGTCGGTGGAAATACGCTTGATGAAAAAGGCTTCCAGCTTATCCACTTCATCGTGTTGCCCAAAGCCCCAGACTTGCGTTCCGTAAGCTTGTATTGCTCTACACACGGCATCATAGATTTTCTAGAAGGCTCTTCCAAGTAATGTTTATGCTTTGCTTTGCAGCCGCAGTTCTAGCTGTAACATGCTTCTTGAAATTTAAAGTGGGCGTCAACATTACTCCTAGATACTTGTGCTCAGGTACAATCCTTATGGGTTCGCTCTGAAGTGTCCAAATTTCTGCCTTTGCCAGCCGCCGTCCTTTCCTGGAAACCATTATTTCCGATTTGGTCATATTAACTTCCATGTTCCATGTCTTACAACATATTTCCAGCCGATCGATAATTTGCTTCCATACAGTGCATACAATAGAAGGCGTATAATTTCTCTTCCCACTGTTAAGCCGCCACCTATGAAATCAAGGAGGTCGTCAAGGAAGAGCGCAATTAATAGGGGCGAAAGGAGACAGCTCTGCCTCACTCCGATATTGGTTTCGAAATACTCTGATTCAAAACGATTGGAACCACTTACATATGGAGAAAACGATCTTGTAGTGGTCAAAACTTTTGATTCGGCTGTATCTTACGAAATGACAGATGCGTGTTAGAGGATGTTGATGGGTTCCAATTGTCCATACAAAGGAGTGTGGGGTGCAGACACAAACACGATAATGTAGCATGAAGTGGATTGTATAAACTATGTACAGGGTTGCCCATATTCGACGGACCCATGTTTTTTTAAACGAGAAAGGCAAAGCTAACTTCGTCTGTACCGAAGTTTTGATACACTTGAAATAGCTTGTCTCAACGGTTAGCGACTTCGACCAAACTTCGCAGATCAGCTTAAAAACATTACATTTTACCCATGACCGTGTTTGAGAGCAGTTATATTGAGAGCAAAACAGTTTTTCTCACTAAAATCCATTTTCCGACCGAACATTTGTATCGCAGCTACAAGAAGTAGTTATCCGATCCGGTCGGTTCCGACATATTAGCAGCGTGCAGTAAAAAGAAGACTCTGTGCAAAGTTTCAGCTCGATAGCTCCAAAACTGAGGGACTAGTTCGCGTAGAAACAGACAGACGGACAGACGGACAGACGGACGGACAAAGCTTAATCGACTCAGCTCGTCATGCTGATCAAGAATATATATACTTTATGTGGTCGGAGATGATTCCTTCTATGCGTTGCACACTTCTGGGCAAAATTATAATACACTTTTCAAGTGTATAAAAATCAAAGAAAAAAATAAAAATTTGGCGGTTGGCAATCTTAATCATTTAATTTGTTCCAAGTAGATTTGTTTACATCAATTTTTGAATATGATATCTCTCAAATGGCCGCCTCTGGCGTTGATGGCGTATTGTGCCCTTTTTGCAGCATTTTCCATCGATTTCGCCAACATTTCGGCCGGAATAGCGGCTATTCTTCACGAATGTTGTCCTTGAGCTCTTCTACGGTCCTTGGCTTGTTAACGTAAACCTTTGACTTCAAATATCCCCACAAGAAGAAGTCAGGCGGCGTCAAATCGGGCGAACGCGGTGGCCAGTCCAAATCACCACTTTTCGACATCAAACGGCCCGGAAACAATTTCTTCAGAAAATCGATTGTTATGCGACTTGTGTGCGGTGGAGCGCCGTCTTGTTGAAACCAGAACTGCCTCATACGCTTTCGACGAATAATTGGCATCACAAAATTGGTCATCATGTCGCGATATGGCCATTTTCATTTTGGAAGAAAAACGGCCCAATGACTGTTTTCGCACTAACGCCGCACCAAACTGTGACATTTTCGTCATGAAGAGGCACTCTGAATCTCCTGAGGATTTTCAGTGGCGTAAATACGGCAATTTTGCTTATTTACGGTCCCATTCAATGTGAAATGTGAAAATGTGAAATTTTTTAAAACACGTTGAGGTTTCACAATTGACTTGTTCTGTTGAATGTAAATTTCAACTATTTCAGAGCGCTCGCGTGGCGTGTATTGTTTCATGGTAAAAATTTGGTTGGGCTTAAGCCTTCAAACGCGGTATTTATTTAACGGATATGAATTTTTATAAAAAATTTTTTGGTTTTTGGGATGGGGGGTTGTGAAAATGCAAAACGGTATGGAAAAATTTTAATTTTATTTTTAATAGTTTAGAGCTCTATAGTGAGGTTGGTAGTAGTATGGTGTGCGTAACCTTACTATGGTATATGAATACCCTCACGGTAACTGTAATCTAACATAATAGTAATGTTCGTTAACATAAAGAGCATTGTAACTGTACGCTAACAAAGCACCGACACTGTGAAATAAATGACATCCGAAGAGAGAACTGTGTGTGTTGCCTGTCGAAAATTGAGGTTTGGCAAATAATTAATGATCAATATCACGGCTCAAAGATCAGACCAAATAGTTGGGCACACAGTGGAAAATAAAAGTAACTTGCCACTTGAGGATAAAATTTGCATATACAAAGACTATACTGTTTGGAAGAAGAGAAGATTCGCTGCATGGTCCTGTTAGAAAGTTCCAAAATACCTAAACCGAACAAGGAAGTTTAATAGTTACAAAATAACCACCTATAAAAAGGTCTTCTTAGCCCCTCTCTCTCTCTCTCTTCTCTCTCGCTAGACTTAAGGACAAACATTGATTGTCTGCTGTGTGACATTGTGTATCCTTGTCAGTAACCGGCAGAGAGGAGTTGATACCATCGATTGTTATGTGCTTAATCATGAGTCTCCTTCTTTGGCCTGGGAAACCGCCTTAAGTACAGATTAGCATTGTTAAAGCTAACGTCATCATAAATCATTTGAAACCCAAGAAAAAATATCAGGGACCAGTAGCTTCTGAGTATTACATTTCAGTTGTGTTTCAGCTGCCCAGATTTGCCCTGCAGGTGTCGCTCAATCAAAGTTGACCCCACCGCCTAATGAGCCTTCTCCATCCTCCTTTGGAGTAACTTTTAAATTGCCTCCTTCCTTCATCATTCGCCCAAGGGCTGCCATTTCCAGGCAGATTAATCAAATTAAAGGCCTACAATTGCCTGGACTGCAGCTGTTTCGGGGTATTGTTCGCTTTTACATTTTTTATGTCTGACTTCTTTATTAAAACTTCTTGATAAGCCCAAAAAGCAGTCTAATTAAATGAGCTGACAAACGGCCATGGCAACAAAGAAGGATTCTAATTGCTTCCATATACTCGTGCTGGACTCGTGCCATAAACTTATACAGCCAAGGCAACGAAAGTTGTCTGGTTTGTTTGTGGTTGTGCCATAAACTAAGGCCACAAACAACAGGACATATTGAAAGTCCTTCAAAATGAACTACCAACTTCTGGTGTGGCCTGGAAAGACAACGTCAAAGTTTCATACATTTATAAGGCAAAGACTCTGTGCATAAAAGGCAAACACAATGAATAAAAAGGTAAGGCGGTGGCAAGCAACTTCCGTTTCCGTCCACGCTGCCATTGAATGCCGTTTCCTCCTGTCAAAGGGACAACGAGCCTGTCAGCTCGTTCGACTGCTTAATGGCTAATTTGCAAATAGATGAAAATGTGCCACACAATTATGGCTGGCCAGTTGAAGAAACGGCCAAACGAACTTTTGCAATTTAATTACAACTTGTTCGATGGCAAAGTTCATTAGCTGCCAAAAGGTGGAGAAAGGTGAAGGTAAACAAGGCAGAGATAAATGAATTTGGAAATAGACAAGTCAATGGATGAATTTGTGAGGGGAAAATGAAAAAGGAATTAGATCTCTGCCCGAGGTTTTCTCTTGAATCTGTTCCTCCAGACCTCAGCGAGAGCCAACACGAAAGTCCTTTACGAGGGGCATCACTAAAGTTCTTGAAGAGAGGCACCACGAAGTTTCTCAAGAAGAGCCAAAACGAAAATCCTCATGAAGAGGTACCACGAAAGGCACCATGAAAGTCCTTAACGAAAAGCACCACAAAAAAGGACTTGCTTTAGGGCAAGGCACCACGAAAGTCCTTAAGAGGAGCCACCACGAATGCCGAGAGGTACCACAAAAGCTCTCAAAGAGAGGTTAAATAAGACCCTCAACACCACACCAATCCAACCAATTTTTCTTACTTAAAAATATAAATAAATAGCAAACAACCCGACGCGCTTCAGTATAATCCCACCCACATCCCACCCAACTCGCCCTTCTGCTCACCACCCACATCCCATCCACTCTACACCCTAATTCCACCCACCTCCTTTCTCCCAGTTCCCACTCACTTCCCACCCACATCCCTCCCACTTCCCGCCCACATCCCATCCACATCCCACCCACATCCCATTCACTTCCCAGTGGGTATCCCGGCGTAATTTCCAACATCGGAAAATGAAAACACAAATGAGTTCTCATTTTGACCTTACAAACCGAGTTTCAAGCCAATCGGATAAAATATAGTTTTTTTGAATGCTGAATTTTCCGGGAATTTCCCAACCGTCAGGTCAAATTTTCCAACTTCAAAAATCACATTTCAATTTATTTCGAATTCTGTCCGAGCAAACCGAGTTTCAAGCCAATCAGATGAAAAATAGTTTTTTTTCATGCAGAATTTTCCGGGAATTTTCCGACCGTTGGGTCAAATTTTTCCAACATCGGAAAATCACATTTCAAACTATTTCGTATTCTATCCTTACAAACCGAGTTTGAAGTCAATCGGATAAAAAATAGTATTTTTCATGCAGAAATTTTCCGGCCATTTTCCTCGTGGCCGAATTTTCCAAAATCTGAAAAAACATTTCGAATCATTTCGCGCACTATGCCCACAAACCAATTTTTAAGTCAATCGGATGAAAAATAACCTTTTTCCCATACAAACTTTTCCGATGCTTTTTCGACTTTCCGGGTGGAATTTTCCAAAACCCCGTCTTAGTACGCACTTTCACCACTAACAGAAACTCCTGTCCAAATTTCAGCTTTCTATCTCTGTCCGTTTAGGCTGTGCGATGATTGCCAATCAGTCAGTCAGTCAGTGAATCAATCAGTCAGGACACTCTCTTTTATATTTATAGAGATGTGGTCGGAGATGCTTCCTTCTGTGCGTTGCAAACATCCGGACAATTTCAATATACCCTTTCCAAGGGTATAAAAACATATCCGTTTAATATTTTCTAATATCATTATTCACGGATAAAATGAATCGTTATTGTTAAGAAATGAAATGGGAAAAATTATTGTCAAAAAGTCTTGCGATATTTTTATTGAATTTTCATAAAATTGGTTATAATAATGCGAGTTAAGTCAAATATGCGCCATTTTGTTCGATGACGAGTTCCCAACGAGATGCCAACTTCATAATGCCCCTCTAGAAGCTCGCCTTCCTATTGGCAAAAACCACCCAAATTTCACAGGACTCCCTTTGTACCACTTCCGACTACCAAGCTCGTTCGCCATGGAAAGAAATAGTGGTAATCACTTGGTGCGAGATCCAGACTATACGGTGGATGCAAAAGACCCTCCCATCCGAGCTCATTAGCTTCTAGCTTCCCGTCACCAAAGATGTGGGTTGGGGATGTCCCCATGGCAGACAATTCGGCCTCTGTTGATCAAAGACGGCCTCTTCTGCATAAGTGCTCCATTCAAGTGGTCCAGTTGTTGGCAGTACAGGTTCGAGTTGAGCGTTTGGCCATAGGGGAGCAGCTCATAGTGGATGATTCCCTGCCAATCCCACCAAAACACAGAAGAACCTTCCTGGCCGTCAATCCAGGCTTGGCCACCGTCTGGGCAGCTTCACCGCTTTTCGACCACGACCGTTTGCGTTTCACGTTGTCGTAAGGTGACCCACTTTTCATCGCCAGTCACCATCCGCTTCAAAAAACGGGTCGATTTTTTGTGATTCAGAAGCGATTCGCATGCATCCATACGGGCAAAAATGTTTTTCTGCGTCAAGTCGTGTGGCACCCATACATCGAGCTTCTTTTGAATCCAAGCTTCTTCAAATGGTTTATAACGGTTTGATGACTCATGCCCAGCTCTGGCCGATGCTACGGCTGCTACTATGCCGGTCTCTTTCGATCAATTCAGCGATTTTATCCCAATTTTCTCCGACAGGCCTTCCGACCGTGGCGCATCTTCGATCACTTCTGCACCAGAACGAAAATGGATATGGAAACGGTATCGGGTCCATAAACTGCACAAATTTTATTGGCAGCATGAGATGATTTTTGCCTTTATCGTAGTAAATAAAACCCTAAATATGCTCCGGCTCTTTTTTTTTTTTTTCTTTGTTACGCAGCAAACCAGAAACGACTAAAAACAAAAAAAAGAAAAAGCTAACTTCGTCTGTACCGAAGTTTTGATACACTTGAAATAGCTTGTCTCAACGGTTAGAGACTTCGACCAAACTTCGCAGATCAGCTTAAAAACATTACATATTACCCATGACCTTGTTTGAGAGCAGTAATATTGAGAACAAAACAGTTTTTCTTACTAAAACCATTTTCCGAACGAACATTTGTATGGCAGCTACAAGAAGTAGTCATCCGATCCGGTCGGTTCCGACATATTAGCAGCGTGTAGTAAAAAGAAGACTCTGTGCAAAGTTTCAGCTCGATAGCTCCAAAACTGAGGGACTAGTTCGCGTAGAAACAGACAGACGGACAGACGGACGGACAAAGCTTAATCGACTCAGCTCGTCATGCTGATCAAGAATATATATACTTTATGTGGTCGGAGATGATCAATGCTTGACCAATTTGAAAAATTAAATATACTTTAACAAAACACACATATTTTTTCGAAAAAATATTCCTCTCGTGAAGAAAAATAAAATAACAGATTTTTTTAAGAAATAACAAGTGAGAAAGTCGGTCAAACCCGACTATAACATACTCTGTACCTGGAGAAGGAGCTAAATGCACTGCTACTGCTGCGCTCATCTCTAAGTTTCTCTCTCTCTCTCTCTCTCTTTCTTTCACTTTTTAACGATAACGTTTTTTATTGGTGAAGGGGGGGGGGGGGGGGGGCGGGGTGTGATTTACTTATGTGCTCATAACTTGAGAACCGCACATCCGATCTTAATTATTTCTTCGGCAAATTGATACATATTGCTAATGACTAACTATCTGTAGAACAAATCATCTATCTACAAAACTGTGGGAGATATGACGTTTTTTTCAAAATTGTGGGGCGCGAGGGGGGCGTGGCAAAAAATTGAAAATAAACTTGATTAGCCTGCAAATATAAGAAGCATTTGTCCCATACATGCCAAACCTCCATCTCTTACCATCTCTGAGATCTGTTTGTTTATACGGACGAACGGACAGACAGACGGACAGACAGACAGACGGACAGACAGACGGACATGGCTATATCGACTCGGCTGTTGATGCTGATCATGAATACAATACTTTATAGGGTCGGAAATGATTCCCTCTCCATGTTACACACTTAACTTACTCTATATACCTTCGGTAGAGAGTATAAATACTTCTGATAGCTCTGGTAGCTGTGTCACACGCCTCCCACGCACACGCAAACAACACCGCATTGCATGCATTAAAGAGAGAGAGAGATAAAAACTTAGAGATGAGCACAGTGGCAGCGCCGCGCACACCATATATACCCCGGACAGAGTATGTTATATTCGGTCCATTATGGGGTAAAATATACATTTGGGTAAAAATTTTTTTTTTATAATAATTAAGGATGAAAAAACAGACGGTAGAAAACACGGGGAAAAAAATTATAAAAAAAAATTTTTTTTTTTTTATTTTTTTTTTTTTTTCTCTTTTTTTTTTTTTTTTTTTATTTTTTTATTTTTTTTAGCACCCCCCGCGTTTTTTTTTTTATTATAAATTAATTATTTATTAAAAATTTTTATAATATAAATTTTTATTTTTAAAAATTTAATTTTTAATTTAATTTTTTTTTTTTTATTAAAAAAAATTTTTTTTTTTTTTTTTTTTTAATTTTTTTTTTTTTTTTATACACTTGAAAAGTGTATTATAATTTTGCCCAGATGTTTGCAACGCATAGAAGGAATCATCTCCGACCACATAAAGTATATATATTCTTGATCAGCATGAGGAGCTGAGTCGATTAAGCTTTGTCCGTCCGTCTGTCCGTCTGTCCGTCTGTCCGTCCGTCTGTCCGTCTGTCCGTCTGTCTGTTTCTACGCGAACTAGTCCCTCAGTTTTGGAGCTATCAAGCTGAAACTTTGCACAGAGTCTTCTTTTTACTGCACGCTGCTAATATGTCGGAGCCGGCCGGATCGGATAACTACTTCTTGTAGCTGCCATACAAATGTTCGGTCGAAAAATGGATTTTAGTGAGAAAAACTGTTTTGCTCTCAATATAACTGCTCTCAAACACGGTCATGGGTAATATGTAATGTTTTAAAGCTGATCTGCGAAGTTTGGTCGAAGTCGCTAACCGTTGAGACAAGCTATTTCAAGTGTATCAAAACTTCGGTACAGACGAAGTTAGCTTTGCCTTTCTCGTTTCAAGGCTTTTAATTTTAGTATTAAAACAACGACTCAAAGTTCATTTGCTCGGCGGCTTTGTTGGCGAAGTAGCGCTGAGACGAGCTTATACTATCAGTGTGCAATTAGCACTTTTATATCCCCAGTAGATAGCTACGCCCCAAAATCTAATGTAGTACAGTCTAGGCATAAAAAAAAGGAACCCACGAGCAGGGGTATTCTTGACCCGTTTGAACTCACTGCCACAATCAATAAAAGGGGTACGCCTGTAATTTTGCCATCGTCTTAACAAAAGAGTCGAAGGAATATAAGATTTTCGCTTTTGCCCCACCTTATCGCAACGAAGCCTGGCAACAGCTTCATACTATAAGTTCCCTCTCTGCTAATTGGGGTTTTGAAATGTTGATTGAAATTCTACAGGTACACCGCATAACACTTCACTTCTATCCACACACACATACAGTTTGCCTAAAAGCTCATTTCCCCATAATTAATGCAAGCACTTGCGGCTGCGCAACCAAAAGTGCCAGAATATTACACATACGCCCCCATGGGTTGCAAAATGTCAGGCCACATTCATGAAGTGCTTTAATTTGCAATAAATATAAAATACAGATTGATACAGCTAGACGAATATTTTGATATGCCGGAAAATTAAAATCGACACAGGCCACACAAGCTCGGACAGCATGATGCATGTCAGCCTGACGGAGTGGCTGCTGCTGGGCTGGTTTTATTTATATTTATTTGATTTCGCGCATTTGCTTTGGTTTGTCTTTTTTTGTTTTCTTTGGCTCTTTTTTTTTTGTTATTTCGCACCATGAGAAATGTAGTTCTTCGCCTGACTGACATGGATCGTGTTTACTTGTCATATATCATGGCAGTTGGATGAAAATTGATTGCCTTGCCATGGCAAGTGTCGATGAAATGCATGAGTTGAGCAGCGAATTATTGAAATGTTTTATTATTGCGCTGACAGTAAAAAAGTAACGACAGATTTATTTTCATGTGGATGCATTGAGGAAACCTTTAGATGGCAGATTTCAATCATTAGCCATGACAGTTGGACTCAAAATTCATAATTACAAAACAGAGGCCTGGGAAACTGGAGATAATAACTGATGTTAGGATTTAAGAATTGGATTTGTAAGAAATAAAAACTTTCGTATTTATTGAGGCGGACACTAATGTTTAGTGTCTAAAACTAATTATGTTCCTTCTCTGTCATTTCATGCCGCATTGCATTCAAAATTTACTTACAAAACTTTTGTTGTTATAACTTTTTTGTGCGAATTTAATTATCACACCATCATTATCATGAGTTCTGCTTGTTATTGCTCTTGTAAACGGCCGCAAATGCAATTTTCGTGCTAAACATTTGCACAAAAAGCAGAAAACTTTTTCAACTCGCTCCCTGGAAGTTTTCTTGCGGCAAAGAGTTGGCGTAAGAAATCCATTATCATTCAGTTCCAAGCTGCGAAAGGCAACTTCATGGCGCATTTTAAAGTTTACAGAGGAGAAGTTTGGCCAACTATGTCCAGAAATTCTTTTCTCATTGCGGCATCAAATTAAACACTGATTGAGCCATACATGTCCGACCAGTTTCAGCTTCGAAAAAAAAGAGGTTAACGCCAACTGACAGGTTTCCTTTCGTATGTCCTTCATTCCACTTGTCGCATGCAGTAAGTCTGCATCTTTAAATAATAATGAGAAATTATTGGCGCATTGCGCTCCTGGGGAAGAGCATGTCACTTCTGATTGTGTGAAGTAGACTTTATTTATATTGACAGAGGGAAATCCATACGCCGTAGCTCACTTCTGTATGGTGGCTGTGCGATAAAATTAATGGAAAGGCGGCAGGACATTAAATGACTTTCCTATCGGTTCGTTTCGTGACTGGGGACAAATTAAAAGTTTTCAATTTATCCTGTTTTCGTTTTAACCCAATTGCTTTACAGACATTTCGTTTTGATAGCTTAAAATATGAAATGAAAAAAAATTATTAAAAGATTATTAAGCAATAAAAGAATAAATATGAGGTCAAAAACCATTCATGAATTACAAATAATACTACATCGTGACTTGGCTTAAGAAACAGACCAAAAAATATTGATTTCGATTTTTAAGCAAAGCTCTTTTATGGACTTTCTACTGGGGGACTAAAACCAGAAAAAATGTTGCCCTAAAGACAGTTTTATTTGGGTACGCCTCTGTTTTTGCAAAGTCAGGCGCTTTTACCTTTAACCATATTAAGCAGTGCGCTCTGAGTACTGAGTGTCGAGTGCTAAGTATACAGTACTGAATATGGTATTTCTGGTAATAAGTATCGAGTGCTGAGTTTTGGGCATCAAGTACTGAGTATCGAATACTGAATATCGAGTTCTCAGTATCGCGTATTGAGTATTAAGTATAGATTATCGATAACGTAGTATCGAATACAGAGTATGGACAATTGAGAATCGAGTACTGTTTATCGAGTGCTGTCTGTTGATTAATACCTATTGAGTAAGAAGAATCGATTAGAGCAACACACACAAACGGTTCTGTTTTGGTTCTAATACTATTTCGGTATTCGGTTGCGTACCGGTACCTGAATTTTTATTTCGCTCTTGTACGTACTGTTATGATCGGGTAAAATATGAAAAAAAGTGGTCATTAGTTACGACCATCCGATTTCATTATGAAGATTTATAAATTACACCATATTTTTATACCTTTGAGAGTGGGGCATATTGAAATTGTCCGGATGATTGTAATGCACTAGTAGAAGCATCTCCCACACATAAAGATATATAGTCATGACCATCCGTCCGTGTGTTTCTATGCTATTCCTCCGTCAGTTTTAAAGCTCATTTAACCAAAGTTTGTACGAATTCTTTGGTACAAATATACTGCACATTTCCGAACCGGCCGGATCGGATGACTATAGCATATAGCGCCATAGGAACGATCAAGAAAAAAAGTAGTTTTAGTGAGAAAACTTTTGTTTTCGATGCTATCGCTCCCAACCCCAGTGTTTATTAGTTTTCTAATTTCAGATACTTTTCTGATTGTTCAAAGATATTTGAACAAGAGAGCATTTAAGACCGACACCTTCGGTCACCTCAAGCCGAGGCGTACAAAAAAATGAAATTAGAACCTGAAAAATAAGGCAACCCCAAGAAGGGACACATCTTTGTCATAAGGTATTTCTTGGAGTAAAACCAAAAAATGTATAAAAGGGAAAAACTCAATACTTGAAAAACATTCAAGTTTGTCTTTACACAATGGGAACAAATATGGATCGATTCCGATTGGTGTATTCTACAACGTTGAAAGAAAACCATGTAAACATTGAGCCACCTTGGAGAAAATTAAATACCGTGATCATCAATTGATAATTTGGACTTAAAAATGGTTTCCATTGTATTAAATAGCAAAATGGATACACTAAATATCCCTGTTTCTTGTGCTTCTGGGAGAGTAGGGCAACAAAATTGAACATTGGGTACGCAAAGACTGGGCCTTTGAGAGAGACATTGACAATTGGTGAAAAAATATAATAAACAAACCTTTAGTGAGCAGAAATAAGATTGTCTTTACCACCCTCCATATTAAACTGGATTACTGGAAGCACTTACTAGAAAGCGCTGGAAATCGTGATGGGGCGTGCTTCCAATATATTTGCAAAATGCTTTCCCCACATATGTTTTGGAAAAAAATTAAGGTTGATGTTTTTAATGGACCTCAAATTCGCCAATTAATTAAAGATAAGTCATTTGCTGAATCCATGACCCTGAATGAACTGAATGCGGGACTCATTTGTCTTAGTCGTTTCAAACTTTAGAAACTACAAAGCTGACAATTATGTTCACCTAGTTTCAAGAATGCCACAGGATTCCAGATTCTGGATGCAGAATGAGCATCAAAGTGCACTATTTTATAGCCACCTGGACCACTTCCCGAAAATTTGGGGAGTTTAGTGAAGAGCAGCACAGGAACGTTTTCAACAGGATATAAAACAATGGAAATGAGATACCAAGGTCGATGGGACGTACATATAATGCTGGATTATTGCTGGAGTTTAAAAAGATTTACCCTTTTTTAAAAAAAAAAAAAATCAAATAAAAGAAGTTTTGATTAGAATAGATAACTTATGTTGTCTCATTTACATATATGTATATCAATTCTTAATATTGGGCATTAGATAGATAGCTTAAAATTAAAAATAAATGTTTTTATAGTTTATTGAAAAGATTTAAGATTTGGGCATTGTTGATGCTCACGCGAGCCAAAAAAAAAATACTTTTCTTTAACATCTAGAAAGTTTATTTTTTTCGACTAGGCTAACTTTTGGGCTGATATTTTGTTGCTTTGCGCAGCAGACATGAGGCGAGGCAAAATTGGTGGCATCTCTTAATCATGTTCGTCATCGCCTCACAGTAGTTAGAGAAGTGGCTTCTCCATTTGTTAAGCACCACTTGCGGATCGGCGACCAGATTCCCGTGCTCGCTTAAAACCCTCTTGTTTATTGCTCGAGTCTCATACATGCTGAATAACATCTCGACCTCCTCGCGCATGGGCCTTCCTGCTCATTCTTTTTCTTCTAACGAGGCGCTTCTAATCTTTCTTCTCCCGGTATCGCTCCTTAACAGCCCGCGTTGCTCCCGACTGAAGAGTTCTTCTGTAGGCAGCGTCTTTCTCGCAGTAGCGCTACGGCAATCCTCATCGTACCAAGTTCGCCCTCGAGGGGACTCGGAGTACCCCGAGTATCTCCTTGGCAGCAGTACTGCGATGGAGTGTGATATACGATTTCACTGTTCGCATATATCGGAAGAAGATGGGAAGGTTTCCTGAGCAGTTCGACGAGTTTAGCGTGTAGGCTTCTGTGATCCCTTTGTGATTGCAGCTTCGACGTTTGCATTGAATATATAAAACGGTAGTACTCCCTGAATGTTATTTAACATTTGCCTTTTTTCTCCAAAAGTTCTATGTTGAAACAAGGCTTTTCACAGTTCCTATAAGAATTTAAATTACGAATCTAGTCATCCTCCCATAAACATAAATATGTATTTTCCTCTTTAACGGGCTATAGCTTGCCAAAATGAGCTGATTTAAATGCCATAAAAATCACAAAATTAGATCATATGTTTGGCCATATGCTCAAATGGGGAATATATTAATCCAAGAACGTGTTAGCCTGTAGTACGGGATGATTTATTTTGATAAAAATATAAGTCGAAAGATATATGACTTTAGAGGCCAATTTAGACACTTTTCGCTGTATCAATATAATTAATTTTTTAAAAATATTACTGATATGTGCTTTGTCGCAAATAGTTCATAAACTTACATATTTATGCTTAGTGTGGCCTCCATAAACTTCTAGAGTGCCAAAAATGCAACGTTTTCGTTTTTCCGCTATATCTTGGAAACAAGAGCTGATAGAACAAAAACCAATGATATGAGGTTTTGTTCAGGTGCACCTATATTAACATAATCTGATAAAAATAGACCTGCACCAAAAACAGTGTTGGGCTGTGTAATAAATTAAAAAATAAAAAATTTAGATCATGTTTTAATCTCTGCGAAAAAAGTTCACGGTTTTCACAAATATTATGTATACGACACACCACCGAAGTTGTCAAATCTTTGCTTAAATCTAAGACATCGCTCCGTTTTGGACTTCCGATAAAAGAGATAGAGCCCGAAAACGAAGAAGGAATTGAAGCCTATACTGGAATAGACTGCAACATGTTTATAAAATTGTAAAAACTTTGGCAACATGTAATGCAGTCGGCGGAAAGTCTACTTTCAGGGGAATGAAATTAAAAATTTACAAAAATAAATTAAGATTTTTTGATTTATAGACAAATTCCTGTAATTTTTCATATATAAGTATATTACTTTTCCGCATTATTTTTAGATCCTGATAGAATGGGAATTATCAAGTGGATTTATAAGATCTAAAAGTAGACTATTAGGTAGAACGGCTGCAACCGTGATGCGCTGCACTTCAGTTCAGTTCGTGTGGGACCTCACTTCAAAGATATCCTGATAGCCACTCAGTGTACTGCTGAAAATTGCTATTATCTAGAAGTGAACAGCGCCTAATAGTAGAAATTTTGCCGTAATATACGATTTTTACAAAATATATATTTAGTAAATATTATTTGCTATAGTATTGGTTACAATGGTTATAGAAAAACAATTTTCTCAATGGTCATGGTACCTTTTTGTCAAATGTTATGACTTCAAACCAAGTCTACGCCAACTACTTAAAAATTAAACATGTAGCCAAGGGCAACAGTACGTATGAGTGATAAACTTTGAATCCAAGGCGCAGACCCTAAAACTAACTTTTCACAAAATTTTTTTGTTATCCTTTTTAGACGAAAACGCATCGTTTAAAGAAGGTATCAGTATATGGCGCTACATTTTTACATAAAAAAATTTTTTTCTTGCCTTTACCGAGATTTGAGTTCTATTCTAGGTCATAACCCCAACCCTTTATTTTAATAAAAGATTAGACAAAGGTATATAAATAAATTTTATTGATACAAACCTTCGGGGTGAGGAGACTAGACTGAAGTTCCTTCATAGTATATACACTAGTTACCATAAAGGAGACTAACCAAATGTGAGAAAGGTTAAAGAATCTTGCAAATCGTTGGCACTAAAGAGGCAGAATAAATATAGCCGTTATTGCTACACCACATTAACGGCGCTCACCTATTGGCTACTCATTCTATTGGCACCATTCGATCAAAAAAAAGATGTCCTCCCAAAGAAGCGACGAAGAGCGCCAAACGGCCAGTCCTTTCATCTGTGTTTGGTTTTTGGAGCAGTATTGTTTCGCTTTGCAGCAATGTGCCAAAAAAAGAATAAGGCGGTCAATTTGTTGTCCACCGTTCATTACACCAAAAATGTTGAAGGCGAAGCCATGAAACCCGAAGCGATTTTGTTGTACATATAATTCGACTAAGGCCGGGCGTTGATTCTATGGACCAAATGCTAACGCATAACAACAAAACGCGCGCTTTTCTGCAACATTATTGATGTAATGGCATTGGCCACTCATATAATTTGTAAACAAAACGATGGAATCAACCGAAAAGACGGGAGACGCACATTTTTGAATACGCTTTCCAAAACATTGGTCCTCGCAAATGTCGAAAATCGCATGAATAATCCACACATTCTCGCACAGCTTACGACTCGTTTGGCTTTTGAATCGTTCTTCGGCAGAGCAATAAATCTTGCCAGCAGTGTTGTGGTTCCTCAACACAGCGGTCCTGATACACTCACCGGCCGAAAATCCTGTCGAATATGTTCAGAAACAGGCGATAAGCTGCGTCGTAAAACTCGTTTTTTACTGCTTCAAATGCACTAATCCGGTCTGTCAACAACACTCAAAAGTCGATTATACATGCTTCTCATGCCTTCCCCAGAATACATAAAGAAATTTCGTATCATGTTTCACCATAAAACTCATTAGCATTCCCTTGCTTTTGTTCGAACAACTTTGTTTTGGCTCATAATAAATGAAAAAAATAAACGAAAAAAATTGTTTTTTTTCTACATTCCGAAATTTTTTCAGGTATATTTTTCCTCACACAGGTAGCTGATTCTATGCCAAAACAAAATAGAAAGGTAAGAAATCAAAAACATTTACCTGCTTGAGCTAAAAACTTGACGGCATGTAACTCTAATTTATAAATTTTTTGGGGGGGGGCCCCCCCCCAAGTGCTTGAACTAAGGTTTAAAAATGTGTGCATATACAAGGATTAATGTCCCGAGTTTTGAATTCTTTGTTTATTTATGTTCATTTTTGTAACAGTGGAACATTTATGTACTTTTCTGGAAACTTTATTTTCTTTTTAATCGCCGAGCCCTATTTTGTGGGCTGTAAAAGAGCTACAGCTCAGCTGCAGCTTGAAATTGATTAAAATTTGGCGATGCCTTTTATTCTGGTGGGAGACTTGACATGACAATTTTTCTTTAAATGAATACAAAGCACTGAATATTGTTTTCCGACCCCATAACTTGTAATTATTGCATTGACCGACTGCATTGCCTATATGTTTTGTTTCCAGTTATTTTGATATACCTTAGATAACACAACCATCTATTGCAAAAATCTTTTAAACAAATCGATAATCATTGAAGATAGCCCACAACTGTCACTGGGAGGCTTGACCCACTTTTTGTTATTGTCGCCTCATCAAATTGTTAATTAACTGCCACTTAAAGATAATGGAGAAAATGGTAGAGCAAAAGTCGTGCTCCGTTAAGCTGCTTTGCATTTGATTCTTAAGCAGCTTTCGATTGGGCAAAAACACTTAAATGCAGTTTGCATATTTTCGTAAGCTTAAGCTGCTATATTTGAATGCAATGCAAAAAGAAACTGTATTCCGTTTATTTTTGCTTTTCTTCTGCAAAGCAATAACTTTGTTTGAAGCACAAACAAGTTTAAGAGATTTATTCATTCTGTTTGTATGGATGACCAAAATATTATTCACCAATATTAGAATAAATTTAACAAATGCTTTTTTAAAACTATTTTGCATGAATGCAAAGGCAAAGCCATTTTGCATTTATTTTCCACCATTTTTTTCTGTCACGTTTGCCGTTGGATTTAAGATAAAACACTGCGACATTTGAGGGGCGCACATGTAGCAAAGAAATGTAACTCGCACGTTCACTGTGGTAATCGACTTTGTTATGGTAAAATATTGTTTTTCATTTGGCAAAACTCAAGTTGTTCTCTTAAAATGAAAATACTTTCATTTAAGAGATTCTTTATATTTGTAGTTTTGGCTATTTTAAGTGTGACCAACAACTAAAAAAATAAAAGTGACCAATCGAATCTGGTCACACTTTAAATAATACGGAAATTTCAATTAAAGGTTAATTAAAGTGATTTAAATTTCATTTTACCTTTCATAATCAAAAAGTTTGTTCTCACATAACTTTTTTTTCAGAAATGTCAAGAGAGTTGAATCGAATTTAAAGGATTTACCTTTGAGTTTGTTTACACAGCAGCTTTTAATTTAATAAAAAAAATGTATTCTGCAACTGAAAATTAATGAAAGGCTCAGAGCAAACAGTAAAAAAAGGGACAAAAAAGGGGCTAAAGCCACCTTGACTCGAACAATGATTGAAGGTGAAAAAGGAAGCTGAGGTAAACATTCACACAAAAAAAAAAAGAAACGCCTAATTTAAAATACCATCAGCAAATATTTGCTTTGTAATGGAAAGCAAAGTTTCAAAACTTCAATGGAAATTTTTTTTTTGTGAAATTTATCCATTGACGATAGATCCTTCAAAATGTCTAATTGCTCAAAATTTGCTGCTCCCCTTAAACGTTGCAGCTGAAAGTCTTCTTCAATTTACTTGGGACCATAAAACTTTTAGGGGCATACATTTTTCAACTTGTTGGCGCTTTGCCACCTTTCTTACCGCCCCCAGGACTCTTCCTTTAAAATGTTTTTGCTAACCAAACAAGAAACCACACAACAATCAGGATTTTTAATTTAATTTTTTTTTTGAGAAAGCAAACGAGGAGGCCCCTTTTTAAATATTTGAGCATAAAGAACGACAAAGAAAATAAGTGCTGGGCGGGAAAAAGGAATTTGGCACAAATTTTTGAATGTTTTCTGAGTAAATATGAGAATCAAATTCAAGTACAATCAACAATTGCGTATAATTTACTCGAACAGAATCTTGTCTTGAGCTTGCGTGTGTGTTGCATGAGGAAAATAGATTACTTAGCAGGTTTGCTGAGATTTGAGATTAATCTGTCGGCAACAGGCATCTTAGGAGCAAGAGAATGGGGTGAAAGCTATTAAGCAAAATACACACAGGACATACACAAAAATTGTTCTGATTTATGAAACAAGGCTAAGGATTTTTGTTCGAATCTTATAACTACTATAACTATATACTATTCTTATTGATTCACAAAATAAGGTGTAAACGTGTTTCGGGTTTTTATTTACACACAATTTACACAGTGTTCTATTTACAAACGGTTTTCTACTTATACACGGGTTGTCCCTACCAAGGCTTTTCGATACGGGTCTTACATCCAGTTAATCACCTAAATTTTTAGTAGCATCTACTCTTTAAAAGGTGACCTCACCATTATAATGTCTTCACCTGACGAAGTCTCCCCCAAAACATTAGCGAAATTAATGTTCTGTCACCAAGTCAACCCCCCCATGACGTCCTCTTAAGGGCACCTGATTTTCTCCAAGTTTGGATTTATATGAATTGTTGTTCCCCCTCTCCATCTCAATTCATTTTTCATTCTTTCGTTACCCTGGACAAGTTTCAATTATAAACACTCTGAAATTGGCTTAGTGAGTTGCGCTTTATGACCAGAACGTGTGTGGGAAACGGAAGTGACTGCTTGGCAACGGGCACAGCTTGGATGCCAGAGTGTTTTAGGGAAGGGTGGTGCAAAGGATGCCAAAAGGTGAAACCAATCAAGTTGGATTCTATATGTTTTGTATGATGAAGCAGCGAGTTGATTAAGTTACGGTATAAAGGTTGACATGGTGTGCATGTAATTTCTCTTTAAAAATTAAAGTTTAAATATTAATTTACTTATTCTCATTAAGCACGTCATTTCAATTGAAATCGCAGGACTCAATTCTCAACTTTCATCAGCCAGACCTTAACGAGACACAAAATAAATCTTGATTATTTGTATGAAACACTTATTTACATTTTTTCTGTTACAAAGACACTATTTTTGTGAGCAAAAATGTGTTTTTTTAATCAAAGTCTGTGAAAAAGGCATTTTCGACACTAAATTTTTTTACAGCGATAAGGGCCAAAAATTAAATTCTGTAAATTAGTTCCCTACCGAGGTTATAACTCAGTGCTCGCCAGGAATCGTTAAGGCAGTGGGACTTTAAGGGTTGCAAGGGTCAACACTATACCATCAATGACTTGAATTAAAACTAACTTGAATGAAACCATAAAATCATAAACTGTGCCAGAAATCAGAATTACTAACTAAGAGAGATAAAACAACAAAATCCTGCACCAGCTAGACGCACACGCAACGGCGTAACAGGTACAGTGTGCGCGATCGAGTCTCGCTTGGCGCAGAAGAAGACATCTACAAAAATAAAACATATGCATTGTGTCGACTCGATCACAGCTGATAAGGTTTTTGATGTGAAACATCTTTAATTTCATGGGTAGTTACATGGGTGCCCATGATAGGAGTAGTTATGTAGGTACCGAGAAGAAAATAAATGGAAAAGCTTTAATTTAAAATTCAATTTTGACTTCATTTGATTAATTTCTTATTATTAATTGTTGTTTTAGTTTTTTTTTTTGATGCTATTGTTTTTTTTGATGCTATTGTTGTTGAAATGGCGTTTCTTCTGCAGCTGCAAGGCTTTTTCGTAGTTGGTCATCAGTTGACCAAGTTCCCTCGACCAAAATGTATTGCATCTGGGAACAACAAAAATTTTTAAAATGATATATGTATGATTATTGAAACAATTCAATTGCTAACTAAGCTTATTTAATATTTCAATTCACTTGCAAATTAGTTGACTGCAACAAATTTTTTAATCAATTGATCAATCAATTTATATATTTATTTGTTGGTGCACAACACTACTTACAATATATTTAATAAAACGTACCGAGCGTGGCTCTATAAAAATTGGGCTCGGCTGTTAACGCAGCTTTGGCTTGAACACCATCTACGTTGTAGTCAATGCGTTCACAAAATAAATTTTCACTTTAAATCACCATTTCGTTTACCGCTTCACAATTTAATTTGTATGTATTCTTGTTTATGTTCTTTTTTGAGCCTTCTTAATAGACCGTTTTCTATACATTTTTATACCCTTGGAGAAGGTATATTAAAATTGTTCGGATGTTTGTAACGCACAGAAGGAAGCTTCTTCGACCACATAAAGTATATATATTCTTGATCAGCGTGACGAGCTGAGTAGATATAGCCATGTCCGTCTGTCCGTCCGTCTGTTTCTATGCTATCTCCTCCTTCAGTTTTAAAGCTATCGTAACCAAACTTTGCACGAAGTCTCTTGGTACAAATACGCTGCACATTTGTCGAAACCGGCCGGATCAGACGACTATGGCATATAAAAAGTAGTTTTAGTAAAAAAAACTTTTTTGTTTTCAATGCTATCGCTCCCAACCCTCATATTTATAAGAAATCTATGATTTAACATAATTTCCCAGAGATTTATCAAAATTGGACAACTATATAGTATAGCTGCCATACAAAAGATAGGTCTGAAAAAAGTCTTAGTGAGAAAAACTTGTTTTCAATGCTATCGCTCCCAAACTTTGTACAGATCAATATTATACACTACCACACAATTCTGTTAAGTTTGGTTCAAATCGGATGACTATAGCATACAGCTGCCATTGGAAAGATCGGTCGAAAAAGTAGTTCTAGTGAGAAAAACTTTTTTGTTTTCAATTGTAGCGTGTTTATACTTTCCAGATATGAATGTTATCTGTTTGAACACAATTTTGGAGAATTTGATCAAAATCGGATGAATATATGGTATAGCCATGTAACAAACTGGCAGCATATATTATGCTCCACAGAAAATGTAAGACCGCGGTTGTGTAAAAGTTATTAAAGAAAGAAAAACTTTTTATTAGATGTTCCTAGGCGGGATCGAACCCTCAACCTCCCGCAAGAAGGCAAACACACTTCCTGCTGCACTACAAACGGCTACATTTTTGTTAAACATTTGGCAATAATTTAAGTTTGCAAATTAGATGTCGTTTTCCTTTGTTGATCCCCGAACATAGAAATTAAGACATTTACTGATTTGGATGATTTGGAACCGTCATATGATGGGAATGGCAGAGAGAAAAATAAGGTGACGACATGATCATCCACTTTGTACTTATTGCATCTTTTCGACAGATATCACTGTACAATTTTTCTTCTTAAGTATGACGCTTAATAGGGTCATAGCTGATGAAGAAGCATGTGTATATGGTTATGACACCTAGACCGAAGCACCATCCCCCCCAATTCAAGTTGCCAGATTCTAGTACGGTCAATAAGGAATATTTCGTGAGGATATGTGCATTTTGCGTTAAGCATTCGGTAGTATGCGGTTTTTATCCGCCGACAATCGTCTACCCGACTCTGCAGACTCTAAATCAGACGCGTCAGTCAGTCGACACGAAGAATAATTTTTTTTAAGTGCGAATGCACAATCTATACGATTCCTGATATAAGTTAAATAAGTAGATGAGCGTTGGTATGCACATCTGACTTATGCGGGGGTGCCACAGAAATCTCTAGAGATTTTGCCGATGGTTGGTTTGTAAATCTCTCGAAAAATTCGTTGGTGCCACAGAACTTCTAGAGATTTCATTTTCTAATTAGAAAATCTAGTTGGAGCACCAGATGTTCCAACCGATGTTCCTCGACAAAAATTTTCCCTTATTTTAGATGTGGGTTAATTTAATGATTAACTGAAATTTTTTGATTGTGTTATATGTTTTATGATGCATTTTTAAATAATAATTCAATTTTAAGTCGCATTCTTCACCAATATAATGCAAATTAAATTTGTTGGCGCCAAACATGCTGTATTAGTTTCCATCCCTTAATCCGCTAGCTGTCATGTAGAGGGCGCCACTTCGACAGAAGGCGCTAGTGAGAAAAGAGCTTTGCAAAAATCTCCTTTGAAACCAACCCAAAGAAATTTGTGTGTCAAGTAAGAATTGGAATTCGGTTGGAATTTGGTTGGAAGACGTTTCTGTGGCCCTACGATTAATTATACCCGTTACTCGTAGAGTAAAAAGTCGTACAAATGTATGTAACAGGCAGAAGGAATCATTTCCGACCATATTAAATATATATGTTCAACAAACCTATGCTGCACAGATTTGGGGTTATACCTGCTTTAAAGAGGTCGATAAGTTCCAGCTTTTCTTTTTGAAAAAAATTTTAAACCTGCCTCCAACAACACCGAACTACGCACTCGCTTTGGAAGGCAATATAGAGTATGCCCACCTTTTCTCTTTTGGACAACATGTCAATTATATTGCCAAGGTTCTTTTTGGTTTAAAATCCGAATGGCTTCCAAACCTACTAGCTCAAAAATCCTTCAAAAAAAATATATTTTGGGCCAAGGAATTAAAAGCAATATGTGTCTCAAATTGCTCAGATTGGCACGACTTGGAAATCTCGAGGTCCCAATGGAACGGATTATGCGCACAAATGCTGGCTAAAAAATCCAGACAGTGATATAGGAGAAAGGTATCTGATTATAAAGCCGAGAGACATTTCGTGGGTGATGAAAGCCAGATGTGATATGATTTTGCTCCAGGGAAACATTTACCAGCAAGTGGAAAGCCATATCTGCCACCTATGCAATACAGGAGAATCTGAAGATATCCAGCATTTTCTGCGAAGATGTCCTGTACTAAGGGAGTTCAGAGTTCTGCACTTTGGTCAAGCCATCTTGGATACAAGCGCCTTAATTGATGTGCTTAACTGTTCAAGCGCAAACGATTTGACGAATTTAGTCAGGTTCCTAAAATTGGAGTATAGGAAACAAATTTTGTCAGTATTAATGTAATTATGTTCAACAAACTTAAACGTAAAAAAAAAGCAAATTTAAATTTTATAACATGTTTTTAATTGTCTTAGTACTTTATTTGTTAACTTAAAAGGCTGGCGGCTAAAAGCCATGCCTAGATTAATTAATTTATTTTGTTCACCTTAAGCTTAATGTTTATTGTACAACCCGAGATAAAAAAAGCAAAATAAATTACTACTACTACTACTACTACTACTATATATATTCTTGATCAGCATCAACAGCCGAGTCGATTTAGCCTTGTCCGTCTGTCTGTATGAACACCTAGATCTCAGAGATGGTAAGAGACAGAGGTTTGACATGTATGGGACAAAATGCTTTTTTTATATGCACGCAAACACCTCTTAAAAATTATTAGTTGTTGTTAAACTAATTAAAATTAACAAAATTTAATAAGAAACTAATTTTTAATTACTAAAAATATTTATTTTCATTTAAATTTAGTCCTAACTGGGGAACGGTTAATTTTCCTTTAAAATGTTGTCAATATAGGTATTCATATCATTAGTACTTAATAGACTTAACATTTCTGGTGAATATTCGTTGGATAATTGCTCAAGTGATCTGATTTGTCTAAGAGATGAGATACGGGGATCAGAGGAGGCCGACAACATGTTGAAAAGGTCCTTGTTTTCTTGAGGTCGAGATATTTTGCATGTGTTCGCATATCTGTATCTTTTGTAGTCCTTGTTTTTAGATTCCTGTGCTTCTTCTGACAACTCTCCCATCGATAAAAGTTGTCGTTGTATTAGCTGCTCACCATGATCCAATATTTTATGGACAGTAGGAGTTAGTTTTTTCTCCGGATACTTTGCACGTAAAAGAGCCCTTGTATCCTTGGCATATTTTCCATATTTGCAAGCATCAACATTTTCGCCACAGCTTAAGACATTGAGAATGATCTTAAACCTTTTTATGACATCCAGATGAATTCCTGTTATCTGAGCAGTTGCCTCATCGTTATTGAAGAACCTCCGAGCTGTGTTTCCATCATTCGTGTTTCCATAGCCCTGCTTAGGGCAGTCGACTCTTAGCCCGAGCTCCGCCAAGAACTTCTGTTGTATATCCAGTTTCCTTATACTTATCACTCCTTTATACTCCTTATTTGCATCACTCATTTTATGGCCCCGTTAATTTTTTCTTTAATCCCAGTCGCTTTGGTTTTATGACACTACACGTGCTCAAAAGATGCAGGGCGCATTCTCATTCAGGATATGTGTTTACTTTAGCACAATGCTGTGATATTGCGTTTACAGCTTGCTTTGATTTCACCTAAATACGTAGATTATTCATGCATTTTAATATGTTCAAGTCGCTCATACTCGCAAGGCGCAGCTATGCGCAAGACCACATAAATATATTTTTATTTAGAAATATGTATTTTAAAAAAATTTTCACTCTAGAAGCGTGAATGAGCGTGAATGTACTTTTCGCAGTCCATCAAAGTGGGAAAATAAGGTACAAAAGTAGTACTTCAGTAAAACGACAATAACTCAAATAATTAAAAAAAAAAATAAAATTTTCTTATTCATTTTTCTACAGAATTGATGCATCTTTAAAAAGCAAAAAACCAAATTGCAATCGGAATTTCCGTTTGGATTTTATACGTTCCGAAACGTAACATTTGAAACCAAAAAAATACAAAAATTTATCAGTTTGAAAAATTGTTCAACTTTGAACCACTGTAAAATCCAAAATAATTGACCAAATTCAATAAACTAAACATTTTCGGGCTATCTGGGGTTCCCTTTATTAAATTAAATTAAAGCGGTCAAAAAAATCGACCATCAATTTTTGATTTTTGCAACGCTAAATTCGCCAAACCGGCCACTGTATAAGCAAAAAGTAAACAGAACACAAACAGAAATTTTACTACAATAAGCACATTGAAGTCGTTAAAGCAGGACAATGGCCACAGATGACTTCGACTCCTGCCTGTATACAGGTTTACAGCGAACTGAATAACAATAAGAAGAAGTATCTCAGGTAAACTTCATTTAGATAAGAAGCGGGTGAGAAAAGGTGGAGATCAGGCGAGTTTTTTCAAAGAGCTTTAAATTTACAAAAATTGTAAGCATATTTTTGCCCTACTTTTTGTGTATCTCAGGGGCATTCGAAGCTGTCAGCGCTGTCTGTTTCGAATAGCCAAGCAGAGTGGTAGGCAAACAACAGATTCAAGCCCAATGGCTGTAATAAAACCATGTAGCCGCTGTCTTGCCCGGGAGTGGAACATAAACTAAAAAATTTATAATAAAAGAAACTGAATACACAGTATAAAATATTAAAGTTAAGCAATTACACTTTTCACTCACGCGCAGTAAAAGGAAAAAGAATTTAAATGGTTTGTTTTGCTCAACTGTTGAGTTGGCTTTCTGTTGCTTATATAAATACACTTATGTCCTCAATTTGCATTTCATGACCAGCAAATGTGTGTGTGATGGAGGCCACACTCTGTGGCTGACCAAATAACCGCCAGCTTAGAGCCAGCGCACAGGCACAGTCCCAACAATTATTCCAAATGGCTGCTGATAAGCGTGGCTCTACGTACACACACGCACCCAAAAGAATGAGGGCGAAAATTTTTGTTTTTCCTACGTGACTGTTGTTTATTTTCTGCCTCAAACTAAACGTATTGCGAGTCTGCCCCTGGGCTAAAAGCCAGTGTCTATGGCCATGGTCAATGCCCTGGGCAAAATGCGGGCGTCCCTCACTTCGCTTGTTAGCATGCCTTTTCATTGTCATTTCATATTATTGTTATGAGTGCCCGGAATATATCTGGCTGTGGTTACTTTACCACCTCTTTATTATTATTTCTGTGCCTTTAAAATTATTTCATTTATTACTAGATGTATATCCGGCAACGCAGCGTGCACTTTTCAAATCTGCTCCAAACTTATTCGGAACCGGACCTGAACCAGTAAAATATCTTACTTTATTTTGGCATCCTTCAGTCAAAATTTAAAACTCATTGCTTAAACAAGGGGTAGGCACTCCTTCCTCGAAGTTTCTTTTTCCAGCAACAGCTTCACTCAGACGAAAAAAATGGCCCCTGCTTCTGCGGCGCCGACACGCCCAAGTATAATTGCTCGCTTCAAAGTGAGTTAAAACAACCAAATTCGTTCGTACCGGCGCTAAGTTGCTCAATCAGAAGCGAAGCAAGTACAGTGTGCGAACGAGACTCATTGTTTTGGACTGTCTCGAACTCTAATTGGTTTACAACACTGCTGGCATGATGTATAGTTTCAGAACTATGGCTCTGAAACCCTTTGGAACTCGTTTTTAAGCGCTTCACAGACTCGATATATATCAGATGAATCTTCCTGGTCGATATGGGGAATACCGTAAAAATTTTGTTAAGATTGTTTTAGCAGACTCAAATAAGGAACAATCAAATTGCAAAAAAATATACACCTCACTTTTATAGTATTTAAAAAAAAACACAAGTGGAAGCATATTGGTAGAATGGGCATATATCAAATTATCGCGATTATCTAAAGTTACAAAACTTGTGGGGTCCTTTCGATCTGCATCATGTGTTCATAATAATCTAAACTCATACAAAAAGTAATTTTCGACATTTTTTAGTGCTTTCATTCTTTTATTTATCCATGTCTGTACACCTGGCTTCATAATAATCAAAATTAAAACAATTTGAAAATTATGCGATTTTTTGGACCGGTTTATCAACATCTTCTATTAAGTCGTCTACTAAGGGGTCTCTTTAAACCGTCTGTATAACAATCAAAAACTTATTTACGAATTTGGCAATGAAGATTTTTAATCGGTCGATGTAATTTTTCTATTTAGCCGGCTAAACTGGGGCCACAAAACACATATTTATTTTGGCGTTGCGTGTATGTGTTTAGCCAAGCGAGCCACCCCGTTAGCACTTCTTTGCAAAAGCTAGCAGTGTAAGATCGTATGCTGTCGGTGTGTCGACGTCGATGCAGCAGAACCCTGTGTTACAAAGCATATACGAAGGTGCCAGAGTCTGGTCTACAATCTAAAAAAATTGTCGGGGAATGGAAAATTCACGAAAACAGTTGTATAAATTCTTCGTTTTTCATCTCATCAGGGTCAAACTCATTTCCAAAGATGCATACCAATCTTCCGGAAAATGTATGCCCCTGGCGGATAGTGGGCGGGTCTATAAATATAAAAAAAAAGTTTCCAGACTGACTGATTGTCAATCATCGTACAGCCTAAAACGGTAAGAGATAGAGGGCTGCAGTTTGACAGGAGTTTCTGTTAGTGGTTAAAGTGCGTACTAAGACGGGGTTTTGGAAAATTTCACCCGGAAAAGTCGGAAAAGCGTCGGAAAGGTTTATATGGGAAAAACTATATTTTTAATCCGATTGACTTGACACTTGTGTGCATAGTACGCGAAAATTGATGCAAAAACTATTTTTCATCCGATTGGCTTCAAAATCGGCTTGTAAGGGTAGAATACGAAATAGTTTGAAATGTGACTTTCCGAAGTTGGAAAATTTGACCTGACGGTCGGAAAATTCCTGAAAATTGTGCATTAAAGATAATTATTTTTCATCGGATTGGCTTTAAACTCGGTTGGTAAGGACAGAATACGAAATAATAAAAATGTGATTTTCCAATGCCGGAAAATCAGGCCCCAGGCGTGAAAATTCCCGGAAAACTTAACATGCAAAATAACAATTTTTCATCCGATTGACTTGAAACTCGGTTTGTACGGTCAAAATGAGAATTGAATCGCGTTTTCGTTTTCCGATGTTGGAAATAGCCCCGAGATGCACACTGGGAAGTGGGTGGTATGCGGATGGGAAGTGGATGGGATGTGGGGGGGAAGTGGGTGGGCTGGGGTTGGGCATGACGTGGTAAGTTTTTGAAAGCGGGGTGGGAAGTGCATGGGATGTGGGTGAAATGTTTGATGGTAATGGGTATTTAAGGGGGTAATATGGGTGGTAAAAGGGTGGGGTGGGGTTGGGTTGTGGGTTGGTTAGAAGGGGGTGTTGTATTTGTTTTGGAGTTGGGGGGAAAATGGGGGTATAATATTGGTGTTTATGTGTGTGGTGTGTGGGTGGGATGTGGGTGGTGGGAGGTAGGTGGTGGTGTGTGGGGTGTAGATACATATAAGAGTTATATTGTGGTGTGGGCTGTCGAGGGGCCCACCTCTACTATACTAGTTAAAAGCTAATTTGTGACTTTTTTGCTGTTATCTTTGTGGCAACACTGGTTTAAACAGCTCACGCACGTTTCGTGTTTTGTTTCACTGTCAAACATCTTCAGTTTGGTCTATAATTTAATCATGAATCGTCTTACAAACGAACAACGCTTGCAAATTATTAATTTTATTATCAAAATTTGTGCTCTGTTAAGAAAGTTCATCGCGCGCTTCTTCCATTTTATGGTCAGTTTAATCGACCCACTGAAGCGGCTATTCGGGCTATTGTGACTAAATTTCGCACCAAATTTACATTGTTGGACATTAAACCACCAACACGCTTACGTAGAGTGCGAAGTGAAGAAAATATCGCAGCTGTATCGGCCAGTGTTAATGATGGCCATCAATTATCGATTCGTCGCCGTTCGCAGCAACTGGGCCTCTGTTACTCAACAACGTGGAAAATTTTGCGGAAGGATTTAGGTGTGAAGCCTTTTAAAATACAGCTGGTGCAAGAATTGAAGCCGAACGACCTACCGCAACGTAGAATTTTTGTTGAATGGGCTCTTGGAAAGTTGGCCGAAGATCCACTTATTTACCGAAAAATTGTGTTCAGCGACGAAGCTCATTTTTGGCTCAATGGGTACGTAAATAAGCAGAATTGTCGATTTTGGAGTGAATATCAGCCAGAAGCATTGCAAGAGCTACCAATGCATCCAGAAAAAGTCACAGTTTGGTGCGGTTTATGGGCTGGTGGCATCACTGGACCGTACTTCTTCAAAGATGATGCGAATCGTAACGTAACTGTGAATGTTGAGCGCTACCGTGAGATGATATCCAACTTTTTTTGCCAAAATGCAAGAGCTTAAGTTGCATGACATATGGTTTCAACAAGACGATGCCACATGCCACACAGCACGCGCAACAATGGACTTTTTGAGAGACGAGTTCGGTGAACATTTTATTCGACGTTCGGGACCGGTTAATTGGCTGCCTAGTCCGTGCGATTTAGCGCCTTTTAAACTATTATTTGTGGGGCTATGTTAAAGTACCTGTTCGAATGATCTCCATATTATTAAAAAGTTAAAGTAACTGTTATATGTTAATTTTTTAGTTCTACAATAAATATTTATTTAGTTCTACAATAAATATAAATATTAAGACAAACAAAAATCAACTGAAAGGATTTTTTTCTTCTTTCGGGCAAATCGATTCATTTTGCTAACTACTAACTATCTCTAGAAGGTGCGAATCCTCTATCCTTAAAAAGTAGGGAGGTGTGGACAAAATTTGAAACAAACTTGATCTGCGTGCAGAAAAAAGAAACATTTGCCCCTTACATGTCAAACCGCTATCTCTACCATCTCTGAGATGTAGGTGCTCATACAGACGGACGGACGTTGACGGACGGACGGACGGACGGACGGACGGTTAAGACGGACAGACGGACAATGGTAAATCGTCTTGGTTCTTGATGATGATATATAAAATATTATGGTCGGAAATGATTCCTTCTGCCTGTTACATACATTCCCACGACTTTAGTATACCCTTTTACTCTACGAGTAACGGGTATAAAAGAACCTGGCTAAGGTATGACAAGGAGGAAGGAACTTTGATTTCTTAAATAGTTGCCACATTCTAGCTAAGTAATGTAGGCCGCCGAGGGGGAGGGAATGCTACGTAAAGATGTATGTTGTTTGCCCAAGAGGGGTTGGGGGCTAACATAGCTCAGTGTGTCGGAACGGTGACAAGGAATGCAGAAGCAATGTAAAAGCTTGTTGTCGGCTTTTCTTAGACTGTCACACACGAAAATTTATGTTTCTCTTGTTCGTTTTGTGTTATTTTTTTGCGTTGCAAGAAATTCAAACCTGTTTGCTGTGACTGGCAGTTTTAAAGGAAATATTGCCTGCATTCCCTTGACTTTGACCATGATTTGGATTGTTGCTGGCAAATGTCAATGAGAGGGGCGTGTATTTAATTTGAGAAGGTAAAGACCTATTAGTCGAAATTTGATTAATGTGATGATATGCGGCTGAAAAGGAATAATTAAGACTAATATTTATTTTATTTTTGTCTTAACATAAGACAATTTAATATTCCTTTATCTAGTTCGACAATCTGGATGAATATTATGTATTAACTCAATATCAATGCATACTTTTAGGCGCATTAATCATTATAATTTTACTGCCTATAAACTTAGAATCTGAAAGCAAAACATTTTTTGTAATATAATTCCACGACAACCTTTAACATATCAACAGGTTACTCTTTCCCCTTTGTCCCTTAAACATGATATTTCCATTGCCCATCCCTCAACACACCGGGGAAAATCATCCCCCACAATGACAGGAAACGACAAAACAGATTACGAAATTGATGTGAAATTGAAATAAAATTCATTTTCCGTGTAGTCCCCTTCGAACAACAATCGACAGGTACGCGGCTTTGTTAGGGATTAGTTTGTTGACATTTTAAAAAGGACTTTCATGCTTAAGCCAAATGGCCAAAAGCGAAAAGGGCGAACGCCATTTCTGCTACCAACCCGCAATTGAATTTTTATGTTTTCATCTGAGTTGTGAAATTGACATTATTGGTTGATAATTCAGGGAAATGAAAATAAACGCAAATTCAAGTGAGAAACCAAATTTAGATTTTAAAATAATACTTAAAGCTTTACTAAAGACTTCAAATAATTAATACAAAAACCAAGTCCTAATCCATGGAGGCAGCAGCATACCTGCAGAGCACCATAACTATTTTTTGTTTTATGGAAACTTAAATCATCCAACTCCTACTTTTGTATTTTGCATTTGTGTAATTATCACTGCATCATTGTCATCTGCCCCAGTTTACCCGGCAACCATCAATTTGGAGCTTCACACCCTCCCGCATGTCTGGCCTTTTCAACCAACCATACTTTCAGTTAGTTTCGTTGCAATCGCTTTTTTGCCTTGACCATAAATCAACAATGCGACATTTTGATGGCAGACAATTTTACGCTGGCACACACAAGCCCTCCAATTATGGCAGAATTCTTTCTGCCTGCCCCCATCTAAACCCACTGCAGTTATCAACTTTTGCGCTAATTGCGGGTAGTATAACTAAGTAAGCTTAGTTTGTCTATTAGTCAAAACGGTTCAAAGATATTTGAATCAAGTACGAGGCGCATAAAAATAAACTACTAAATAAACCCTCAAAAATAGAGGCAAGCTTACTTCAGCTCTACCGAAGTTTATATAACCTTAGCTTTTTTTTATTGTCTAGAAAAAAATTAAAGGTAACACATGTTAATTATACCTTAATTATGGCTTAGCCATGGGCGACTACCTCCCCTCGCGACTGAGTCAGCGGTTTTAATGTCAAGATATACTTCAAGTCCCGGATGGCCTAAGGTGGTAGCTGCCCCGTTTTAATGAAAGGATAATTTAATTGACAATTGCAGCAACTGGCGGGTGCGAGTGGGTACTTATGCAGACAATATCGGTTAGGGACTTTAGCTATAGGCTAGCAAAATCAGTCCGAGGGGGTTCGTTTGATATTATCTACACAAAACTCGCTCTACTAATTAAATAATAAAAGTCCCTGATGCTCTAAAATTGCAGAAGCTACCAGAAAGAAAAAAAAACGGACAGAGACAAACACTATTACAACAGGTTAATGCTTCATTTTGTTCTTGAAGCCGCGCTCTTTACCCTCCCTACCGATGATTTTTCCTTAGCGCACTGATTTCGGAAAATCCCATTGTCGTTTACGTCATCTATTCACCCTTTACGTTACATTGGAACCTTACATTTATCTTACATTTACCAAGGAAATTATAATTCAATTAGAAATTCATTCTAAAATACAATTTATTCATTTCAGATAAATACCCTCTAGTACGGCCGACCGACGCTATATCAACGTTCCGTCGACGATATTGTGACTGTCGTTGACGCACGCTTATTTCCCTCACAATGGGCTCGACTGACGTATTTTGCAAGGGGATGTCCGCTCAATACGTTAACGACTCTCCAGGCACGCTAGGTCGACCCAATGCCATGCAGAGAAGCTACGTAAACGACGCTCGTTCGCCTCAATGACATGCATGGTGCGACTTTATCGACACTCGTTCGACCCAATGCCATGCAGAGAAGCAAAATAAGCGACGCTCGTTCGACCCAATGCCATGCAAGGGGTGATATAAGCGACGCTCTTTCGACCCAATGCCATGTATAGAGCGACATAAGCGACGCTCTTTCAACCCAATTCCATGTATGGAGCGACATAAGCGATGCTCTTCCGACCCAATGCCATGTATGGAGCGACATAAGCCACGCTCGTATTACCCAATGCCATGCATGGGGTGATATAAGCGACGCTCTTTCAACCCAAGAGAGATGCTTCTCTCTTGACGGCAATGTACAATATAAATATTTCACATTACGTACCCTTCATTATAAATTTTTATTAAAATTATTAATTTTATATAAAATCTATTAATATAAAACAAAAAACGGCTGGACGTATTTTGAAGATCTTCTCCTCACAAGTAATGTCCGGCAAATCTAAGTCCACGTCATCTTGCATTTCATGCGGACGCAGGAAATTCATTATAAATTATAATAATTAGTGCGCATTGCAATGGATTCCACTGGCATGTTGTGAAATATTTTGCTGATAGGGTGTTCGAGGATTAATATACCTTTTTTTCAAATCCTTTCCTATTCTTTGCACACGCTCTCTCATAGAAAAAAATTAGAGCGTACGCCTCTTTCTCTCTCTGTCTCTCTCCTACAATTTTGACAGGCGTCACGACTCATCACCGTACAAAGAGCAACGCTGGGTTGACGAATATAGACCGACTGACCCACTTTAAGTAATGATGAGTATGTATATATGCAAAAATGATACAAAATGCTAGTGGCCAAATCAGTTGTCCCGTAAAAGAATAATAAGATCAAAACAAACCAAAGATTTCAAACGCTCAAGAAGTCGGAACTTTGCAAAAACCCTATGGACGCGTGCCATCAAACAAAATGTAAATAGAAAGTTAACGCAAAACCAAACAGAGCAACTCAAAAGTCATAATTGACGGTAAATCAAATGCACTTTACAATAATTTTTTGTTTGTTTTAATCTTTATGACATTTGGTAATTTACTTTATTTCATTTGACACTGGTTTGAATCAAAACAAATCCCCTTTATTAGCACTCACCCATTGTTGACTCCTTGAAGGCCTTCGTGGTTCTGTTGATGTGGTTGTTGTTGCTAAAGGTTTTGAATAAGAGGGTATTTTATAACTTTACGTGTTTTCCTTTGCTTCTCTTGATGAGGGGGTTTGGAGTATTTTGATTTTATGCTTTAGATATTTTGTACACGATTTGGCAAAACAATTTGTACCAAAAATAAAGTTCAGACGAATTTTCACAGGTCTTGAGGTCGACCGGGTTCTTTAGAGACCTTTTTTGATTCCCCATAGACGATTTGGAGTCACTAGCTTTAGCTACCCTTTACACTAACAAATTGAATTCGTCAAGTGTGGACACCTCACTAAGGAGAAACATAGGTCTCTCACTGCCTCGTGTCCACGCAAATGTTGCTTAATCAGAAGTCACTATATTGGTATGCCTCTTGCTAGAGCACGTACATCAGAGTTCCCCAGCCATAGACCCCGGGGCACGAACATACTCTCCAATTCACACCGAATGCTTACGCCTTCACAGACCTTAAGTAACAAACGCCTGTTTTGCAGCTATCTTGGTTTCGAACCTCTGGCATTGCACTTTGTCTTGCAAAGCGCTGAAAAAGCCACAGCAGCATTGTGGCTTGTTATGAGTCCTGTCTAAAGAGTTACATTTGTTGTTTACACGTTTGTAAAAAACGACGACAACAACATGAATACTCAGCTGCTTACCGTGTAAATATCCATATTTTTATCTTCTTCTGGGAAACAGTCCTCCCAAGCCTTTACTTTTAACTAAGTACAGAATTGTTTAGTGAAAAATAAAATCACTAAATGTGACATGTCAAGCATCGCCAAATGCGACGTTCGGCTCGCTTCATTCTTTCATTTTTAAACTTGTCGAACTAAAAAAAAACTGATTAGTTTCAAATTAATACTTCTGCGCATCAAATTAATATTCTTAGTTCCAATGTAATACTGTTTAAGCTTATATTGATAGAAAAAAAGGATACTAGTTTCAGTTTCAATTTGAGATACGTGTTTCAAATTGATATTGACAGAAATTTTTTTGGGTGCAGCTGATAAAAATATATCACATTTTAAATTTTTTTCCCATCCCGTCCAAAAGGACCCGACCAAAATTTTTAAGCGCTCGAAAATTCCTCAATTTTATATTATGCCCTTCCTGTTAAGTGGATGCTGAAACCATACCTTTCGCACACGACCACATAGTGAATTTCGGGTCTAGCGATATTTCCGTACCACGCCAATTTCTAGTCAATATATGAAGATTGTGCATTTCAGGGCAGCATCAGCACTGCTTGGCCATAATTGTGAACGTATAGACTCCTAAGACTTTCCCAAAAATTAAAAATTCAAATTGGCTCTCCCCCTTTCCTTCTTAGTGCGCGCCTGCATAACTAAACGAAGGGCTATGGCATATCTTAGATCTCTAGGCTAAACTGTGGGTTGATGACATGTCAGTCAGCTAGTCGGGCCCAAGGTATACTTATCAAGGTAGGGCACTCGCTCTCTCGCTCTCTTGACAACTTGTTAAATTTCAGTCGGTAAGCAACGTTCTAAGCGACGCATCTCCGCGTACGATTTTTTTTTGTTTTGACACCAAGCGAGGACAGAAATTTATTACTCTCTCACTCTCGCTATTTTTGACAGAAATATAAGGAGTTATGAGAGAGCGAGTGCGGCTACATTGTTTAGTATACCTTGGTCGGGCCCACAGATTTTTATACTCTGTACCGAAGGTACATAGAGTATATTAAGTTTGTGCAAAAGTATGTAACAGGGAGAAGGAATCATTTCCGACCCTATAAAGTATATATATTCTTGATCAGCATTAACAGCCGAGTCGATATAGCCATGTCCGTCTGTCCGTCGCTCCGTCTGTCTGTCCGTCTGTCTGTCCGTCTGTTCGTCCGTATGAACAAACAGATCTCAGAGATGGTAAGAGATAGAGGTTTGACATGTATGGGACAAATGCTTCTTATACTTGCAGGCAGATCAAGTTTATTTTCAATTTTTGCCACGCCCCCTCCCGCCCCCACAATTTTGAAAACGTCATATCTCCCACAGTTTTGTAGATAGATGATTTGTACCTTCTAGAGATAGTTAGTCATTAGGAATATGTATCGATTTGCCAAAAAAAAGATAAAGATCGGACGAGCGGTTCTCAAGTTATGAGCAAATAAGTGAATCTGAATCACTCCCCGGCCACCCCCGCCACCCACCACCCACCCACCCCGGTGGCTTTTTAAGTATAGATTTAAGCAGTGAGTAAATTGTCCGTAATTTCAAAGTTAAAAAACTATTTTAATTTACAAAGTGTCATGAGGCAACCTTTGCCAACACACTAAGGACAGGCGCAGACAGCTGAAGATTGAATTGGTATTCATGAAATAGCGTTATACTGTCAACCAGCCTCCTTTGTAGTGTTGTGCGTGTCTTGTTTTAGAAAAGTTGTGGACAATATCCATAACTTAATGACCTAGAGCCTGCCTAAAAAAGAACTACTATTTTAATTTATTAAAAACGTTTGCTATCTTCTCTGGTCCAAAAGATTGTCAACCTGTGATATTCTTTACCAATGTTTTTTCCCGGACTAAGGCCATTTTTTTTGCAAAACTGTCCGCCCCCTTTTGTTTTGTGTTTGGTGTTTTAATCTTGCATACAAAGGAAGTTTTCTATTGTAAATCACTTTTTTTGTTTAATAAATACTTCAGAATGTTTCAAGTGAGAGAAAAATGTCACCACAAAGCCAAAGGAAAAGTTTTAAAGGATTCAAAAGATATTTTACTAATTTATTAACGTTAGCTAACTTAAAATTTAAGCTAATTAAAGTCCTGAAAACAATTTCATTTTGGCAACACACAAATTATATTTAGACACTTAAACTCGAAAACACAGAGGGAAAAGTTTTGGTGCGTGAGTGCTTAAAACGAAACTTTTGTCCTGACATGTACGGGGATTAGGAAACGGTAAGAGTTGTGTCTGTTTTCTGTGTGCACATATTTATGCATCCTTTGCACAGGTTGCTGTGACTGGCAAGCTCATTTAAATGATACAATAAATATTGTGTGAAATGAAATGAAAGCAAATTAGCCAAGATAGTTGAAAATAAAAAGCTGATAAGCAGCTTAGCTTGGCCCAGTTTTTGTGTTGTCTTTTCCCCCATCATAACTTACACATGACAGTTGGCAAACAAAGTTGGCTCATCACACAAAGTGCAACAACAACAACATCTACAACAGAACATTTTTATGTTTTTCCCACTGCATATTTCTTTTAATTCTAACCAGCGAAGCGGCACACAACAATTTCCTTTTTACTTTCTTGTTTGGGTGTATTTACAAAGTGCTCAAAATGCCGCAAAGTATGCAACGGCAACAGTGAATGGTTCCCCTCCCTCCCCGCCACTCGACTGAACTTTATCCTGTTGTTTTAGTCAGGGCGCGGAAGCTTAATGAAAAACGTATTCTACTTTGACTCAATACTTTAGCTAAAGTTCTTCCTGCCAAGAAGTTTATGCCTTTGTGCGAGAATACTGCATTTGCGGCTTGGCTTGATAATTAAACTCAGGTGAGCAAAGTTTTGCAAATATTGTTGAAATGCAATAGTGCACACTTCCTGCAAAAGTAACACGCGAACCCACACAAAGCACGCAAGCAAAATAGTTCCAGCTGACAGACATGCAAGTTCAATGAATTGTCTAAGGAAGGTTTGGAGGGTGTACAAACACGCTATCTAAGTATATTTGAATTATTGTTTAAATTTTCAACCATTTTGGTGCGATCATCAAACTTTAACTGTGAATAAAAAGACTCAAAATGTTTAACTGATTGTATTGATTTTGTAGTAAATACTCTCTTACATCGAGCCGCTAAAAATCGGTTCGACAGAGGTTTATAGGACACTTGAACGGAACTTTGTAACTTGAAACCGAACCGGACCACACCCCTTTATGAATAAACCTTCGGTTAAAAATCTGACCTTTATTCATTCATAATCTTCCAACCAAATTCCAACAGAATTTCAATTCTTAGGTAGAACAGAAATCTAGTTCGATTGGTTTCAAACCTTGTTACGACCTTTAGTTGGATGGAAATGTACACAAAAAAAATTAGTTATCAAAATGACACTATTTAGCCATCAAATTGATATTTTTGAAAATATTAAAATGATATTTCAGGAATTTCAAATTGATGTTAACTTGTATAAGGTTGACAATTTTTGTGTACTAATTCTTTAGTATCAATTTTATACTAGGTCTGATCAATGGGATATTTCAATTGTCCAACTATTAATTTCATTTGGATACTAGCTTTCATCAATTTAATATTTTTTCTAATAAAGTACTATCAATTCTGTTCTCCACCAACTGCAATTTAATTTTATCTTACAAAATGTATTTTATTTACACTAATAAAATGAAATAGTCAAGAGAGGGCCCCACTCTATGGAAAATATTGTTCTCTCACTCTGCATGTTTCGTGTCCACGCGCATGTTGTTAAACAGAGGTCACTACAATGGTGTGCCTCAAGTTGAGACCCATATTTGCATTCGGAAAGAAACTGAGTGAAAAACATTTCTTCTGCAGCTGTCTTCGTTGCGAACCTCTCACTTTGGACGTCATCTTGCAAAGCGCAGAAGCAGAAGCAGCAGTTTGGTTAATAACTTCCCAATACAACAAGAGCTTGTCTTGATAATTAAGGTATTGTTCACATTCTGTAATTCGAGGAGGTTGATAACAAATAATATGTAGCCTAGCTTGAACCCAATCCAATTTAAGTTTACAATGCGGCTGTTCTTATTGACAAAAAAGTCGAATAAGTAAGCGTTGGTTTTAAGTTGAATAGGCATACATCATCATAAACGCCTCATATTCATAACCATTTGCTTCAGTTAATGTTTGATTTGCTTTAGAGAAACATTCTGTTATTCGAGAAATAATTTTTCAAGGAAGCAGACGTGTTTATGGTGATCTCCTTAATGGAATTAAAATAGTGTTAGAGCTTAACTAACCTAGTCCAGTGCAAATATCCAAAAATTAAACCGTGTTAAAAGTCTCTAACTCGGTACCAAACCGTCTAATATAAAGTGCTAGTGATTTTGTTGTGTGATTAAAGGTAAAGGAAAGAACAAGTGAACTGTTCGATTCTTATGTAGCTCTTTAATAGAATCCTCATTGGGTCCTGCGGGACGAGAAGAGCATTCCAATCCTCTTGTGGTAGCTGCAACACGGCTACGTTGGCCAGGTGGCGACACCACTTTTTATGAAATCGCGCTAACATCCCTCGGCTTAAGCTCTTAAAAAAAACCCTGGCGACTAGCCTGGACTGTCTTCTAAGTGATCAGAATTTAGTTGCGTAACTACTCTGTCGCCACGAGGCGATCCTCAGCTTACACATACATGCGGTTATATTTTTATTAAACTGGTGCCACTGTAAATGATCTGAGTTGTCAAGGCCGCCTAATGCCCGCGCACCATATCATTGCAATTGTCGGAGTTTTTTTTGATTTCAAATTTTCAAGTTCAAGATCAAGATAATGAAGTTCTCAGCTGCTTCAAAGCTCATTATTAATTTATTTTCTTTGTAAAGTAATATTTTTGCTGCTGATGGTTAGAAGTGCTGATAATAATTAAGTCTGAGCATAGGGTGCTAAAATGTATGTATGAGTTTGGTAGCCAATGGAATATTGAGTCGGTATATATATATATTTATGAATTTCTAATTGATTAACAGCCTCTACACCTGTCATGTTTACCTTGGGTCCAACGATACGACGATGAGAACCTATTTTGAAAGTATTGTGAGTACATGCTAACTGTTTTAAAACCTCAGTTATTTGAGTTATATATACACTTGACTTGATACTAATTTGTCATTTATACTATGGCTACCTTATTGATCTTTAATTGAAACTCTATTTTATATAATTGTTATACTAATCTTCTATAATAGTTAAGAAATGAAACGTTGGATTAATACGAATTCAAAATGAGTATATTAGTTGGGAAATGAATACCTAAATCTTTTGTGTCTGCCAAGAACTCATGCTGATGTGGTGAAGAAATTTGAATCTTTACAATGGGACGATACAAAGAATCACAGTATTGTCATGGAAGGGTGGGTAAAGAAGAGTGACGACTAACATCTAAGTTCCCTCGGCGATTAGAATCTCAGTGGATTTGATAAGGCGTGTCGGCGCGTAGTTAATGATTTTCCTATTTATT